>VWZV01007377.1:732598-773475 GCA_013397155.1 Irena cyanogastra
CTCAGGGGGCCGGGCCAGCGGACTGCTGAGGACTACAGCTCCCGGCGTGCCTTGCGGGAAGCGGGGCATGATGGGATAACGAGTCGGGCGGGGGAGCACCCGACGTGGGCAGAGGCAGCCGGGATTGGGGACCGAGAGTGCAGAACCGGGACTGGGGACCGAGAGTGCAGAACCGGGATTGGGGACCGAGAGTGCAGAACCGGGACTGGGGACCGGGGCTGGTGAACCGGGATTGGGGAACATCCGCGTGTGCTGGGCACTCGGGTGTTATCCAGGAAGGGGGGGCATCCAGATGTGAGCTGAGTATCCAGATGGGAGGGGCACGTAGATGGGGGCCCATCCAGATGTGTGGAGCATCCAAGAAGAGGCGGCATCCAGGATTTGGGGACATCCAGGTGTGAGAGATGTCCAGGTCGGTGGGTACGGGGGAGGAAGGGAGGGCATACAGGTGTCGTCCTCGAGATATGGGGTGGGCATCCAGAAAGAGGGGCACCCACAATTTGGGGACATCCAGGTGGGTGAGTATCCATTTTATGGCAGGCAGCAGGTTCTTGGGGTGGGAGGTGTGTGCACCCCTTGTCAGTGGGGCAGAGGGCAGCCATGGTGACATCCAGCATGTCCCCAGGGAATGGGGATGGCAGTGGGGCTGTGGGTGCCAGGCTGAGCCTGCACCCGGGACTCCTGGATGTTCTCCACTGGAATCCCTTGGCATTGGCCTGACATCCCTGAGGAACCACTCCCAAACCCAATCCCAGGGGATTCCAATGGGAAGGTGTGGAGGATTCTCTCCCTCCCATCACTGCTGACAAATCCCTGTGCAGAATAAAGCATCCTGCTGCTCTTTCCAGAGCCGGGCATTTCACCATCCGTGTTCCCAGCCTGGCTGCTCCCAGTGAATCCCATTTCAGTGCCCCATGTCCCGAGCCCTGCCAGCACCACAGATGCCCCTCAGCCTGCAAGGCTCCTGCGGCTCCCTGGCTCCTAGGGGAGTTCTGGTGGCAGGTCATGCCAGAGAGCCCTGGGAAGGACTGAAGAGCATGGCAGGGTCACTCATGGATGGAGAGGGAGAGGGGATAGACTGAGGGGTGATGTTTTTATAGAATCATGGAATGGTTTGTGTTGGAGGGGTCCTCACAGACCACCCAGTCCCACCCCCTGCCATGGGCAGGGACCCCTTCCACTGTCCCAGCCCTGACCAGCCTGGCCTTGGACACTGCCAGGGGCAGCCACAGCTTCTCTGGGCACCCTGTGCCAGGGCCTCCACACCCTCCCAGGGAGCAATTCATTCCCAATATCCCATCCATCCCTGCCCTCTGCCAGTGGGAAGCCATTCCCTGTGTCCTGTCCCTCCATCCCGTGTCCCCAGTCCCTCTCCAGCTCTCCTGGAGCCCCTTTAGGCCCTGGCAGGGGCTCTGAGCTCTCCCTGGAGCCTTCTCCTCTCCAGGTGAGCACCCCCAGCTCTCCCAGCCTGGCTCCAGAGCAGAGGGGCTCCAGCCCTTGGGGCATCTCTGTGCCCTCCCTAGGCTTGTTCCAGAGTTGTTCCCTACACACTCACAGGGCTGGGGGCTGCCCCTCTCAGCCTGGCTCCCTCTCCACTCTGACAGCTTGAGGGCTTGAGCTCCTGTGCTGCCCTGGAGCCACAGGCTGTGGATCCCTTTGGGGGCCTGTTCTGGTGAGGGTTTGCGTCCTGTGGGCCGAGGGGATCCTCACCCTCAGCTGCTCAGTTTGGCTTCACAGCCCGCCCACCCCGCCCCATGCCTTTTCCCAGCTCCCATGGCTGCTGCCCAAGCATAGTGAGAGCACTGACAGAGGAAAACAAAACAGCAGCAAAAGCAAACCCAAAGAGCAGATGTCTCCCTGCAGCCACTGCCATTCCTGGCCACTGCATTCCCAAGGTAAAGGGGCCTGGGGGTAAAGCCTGTGGAGAAACATCCACCCCAGGGCACAGCCTGCTGAGTGGAGCAGGGGAAGGAAGGGGAGAGGGGGGACCTGTGGGTGTTTGTTTTCCCCAGGAGGAGAGAAAAGCCTCATTTCTGTCCAAGGTCCATTGGATCCAAAGCAGTGCAAGTGGGCAGGAAGAGGATGGGCAGGAATCTCCTCTATTTTATTTCTCTTTTCTCAGCCTCTGGATCTCAGTCCTGCCGCTCCACAGGGCCAGCCCTGTTTATGGCTCACTCATTCAAGGGATTTCTCTTGCCTTTGGTGGGGTGGTGGAAACCAAACAGAGCCCAGACGGATGGGAATTGTGGCAAGAGGTGAGAAGCAGAGGGAGAGGGGCAATCCTGGCAGGGGCTTGCTGCACTCAGCTGGGAGAGGGAAAAGGGGAAAGGAATGGAATTCAAGGGAGTGACTGCTCTGGTGTGAGGAGGGAAGGAGTGGCCAGAAGGACCCATCATTGCCAGGCCCACCTTGGGCTCCTGCTCGGATTGTGCTGTGCTGCAGAGGATTGTCCCTCGTCCTGCCCCCTCACACTGAACACACCACATGGGCAGACTCATGGGAAACCAAGGAACCCCTCTCTGAATCATAGGAACACCCAGAGCTGAAGGAGCATCACTTCAACCATCTCCCAGGCCTGATGTGGCATTCATTGGATCCTCCTTGCACGAGCTTTGTGGTTTGGCCTTGGCAGAACAGTTATAGCTGGACAAATGCTGAAATACCCCTGTGTGTGAGAGCAGAGGTTGGGGAGCTGCCCAGCCAGGCCCTGGGAGGGGATGAACAGCCTGCCTGGATCAGCTGAGCCTCCAGCAGCCACCCTGCCCCGTCCCTGTGCTGCTGACAGCCACACCGTGCTCAGCAGCAAGTCAAACTAGAGCTAAGGACTGGATTTTCCTCCCAACATCTTTATTCTGGAGTAATCAAAATCCATTTAAGTTCTGATTAAAAGGTTGAATTAACCAATAAAACTTATCAGTAGAACAGAGCTCTCCATCCCTAAACTCACACACAAGCACTGGCATGTGCAGCATCCCTGATCCCCACTGCAACTGGCTCTGCTGGCATTATCCTGTCCTGCTGGCTGCCACTGCTCTGCCCAGCACTCCTGCCTGCACAACTGCAGCTGGGATGAGCCTGAAGCCAGTGTGGTTCCCGAGCCAGGGCTTGTTCCTGGACTGGTGCACGGGACTGGTCTGTGTTTCACATCACCAGGCTGCATTTCACATCAGGGCTGCAGTGGGAAGGAAGTCACCTTCAGCTGGGGTTAGTGGTGACATTTAAAACAAACACTGTGTCGCTGCTGTGGGAGCACTTTGCTCCTGCTGAATGCCTGGTGGCTCACGTGAAAGAAAGAGAAATGCACAGTGGGTTTTAACTTCCTTGCCAAACCTCACTCACAAACACTCACACACTTTTAATGAAACTCTCAATGAGTCAGTGCTCTTTTAAAATACTTTACTTAAAACCAGAAAACACTGTGAGGAGGAATGATTACAAGAACTGTGAAGTTCTCACGAACTTCCCCAGTGCCAGATGTTAAATAACAGTCGATGGCAGAGGAGCTGCAGCCTGTTCCTGCCCTGAGCTGGGCCTGGGTTCTGCAGCTTCCCCCAAACACCTCCAATGTCCCAGGAGCTGCCTGGGAATGCAGGGGGGGTGTTCTGTCACCTGCAGCACTCATCAGTGCAGGAACATTCCTCATATTTAGCTTGCTGAGATGGTAAATGGGGAGCCTTAGCATTGCTAGTTTGAGGCCCAGGTGTGGGTAAGGACTGGAGCCAAAGGCGACAGACTCTTGCAGCAACTCCTAATGCAAAATGGTGAGCCAGAGGCAAAGGTGGGCACTCTGTTCTCATCCAGGAAGGCAGATCAGCTGCCCACGTGGGGCTCGGATTGTTCTGAACATGTTTATCCTGCACCCGAAACTCCCAACCCAGCTGGGAAGCCCTGTGGCCTCCTGTCATGTGGAAGATCAGCTGAGATCCAGACCCATCCTCTGTGTGTGCACAGCACACTCACCCTGCAGAGCCCCAGGGCTCCACACTTAGGCTGTTCCCTGACCCTGCAGACCTGGACACTGCCAGGTTTGGGGTTCTGCTGTCCAAGCCCCCAGAGCTCCCACTGTGAGCTCAGCACAGGCAGGAGTGTGGCTGGAGAGAAAGTGCTCTCTGCTACCAAGTCTAGAAAAGGACCAAGGAGCAGGTAAGGAATCTGAGTCAATGCACAGGCACCCCCCTAACCAAGGCTTTAGCCTCCAAAAGGCAAAGGGACTGCTGAGCAGTCCCTGAAGAGGGACAACAGGAGCAGAGGTGACACAGGACTGCTCATGTTCACGTTCACTGAGGCAATCTGAGTTACAGTGTCATTGAGCTCTGCACAACAGAAGGACAAGGGACATGAAGTGAAACACATCAAGCCCTGCCTGAGAGCAGGGAATGCATTTTCACTGTGGGGGTGATCAACCAGTGGCACAGGTTGTCCAGGGAGGTGTTGGAGTTGCCATCCTTGGAGATATCCCAAAGCCATCTGGACACGGTCCTGGGCAACCAGCCTTGGGTGGCCCTGCCTGAGCAGGGGCTGGACCAGATGAGCACAACCTCCAGCAGTTTCCTGTGATGGTGTAACCAGCAGGTCTAAGCATAAAGGCTTAATCACTGAGGGCTAGAGTTAAGCAAGAAGATGGTGTTGGAGCAGCAGGAAGAGGCAGCACAAGGCAGAAGGAAAGCAGCTCATTCTCTGCAGGGTGAAATGCAGATTTCCCTGCCTTACACTACTGGAAGTCAACATATAGGTTGTACATTTGTGCAAGAGTCTTTGTGTGGGTCTGAACGGGGCACAGTCCAGATGCAGCATCAGGGAAAACTCCCAAACCCATAACCAAAGCCTTCAGTGCAGTGTAATTACTGAGGTTTCCTTTCAGCATCATCACATGTTGTCCTGGTTAGGGAAAGAAAGTATTTCTCCAAGGCAGAATTTCTCTCCAGGACAGAGTTTTTCACACAGTGAATCACATTTTCCTTCACAACCCCCCTGCCTAAGTAAAGAGGGGGTTTGTGGCAGCACTGAGAACCAAAAAGTGGGAGAAATAATAATAAGGAAATGCAGTATTAAAAAAAGTCTGTAAGATTAGAGTCTTTGACTGATGGCTGGCAAAGCCTGCTTGCTGCCTGCTGTAAGGGATGTGTAGTAGGAATGGGAGATGTGGAATTTTTAACCACTTCTCATCCAAGGGCTGCTTTGGATAATATGGATCTGAGGATAAATCAGAGCCAGAGCCTTACCAGCAGCCTCTTCCCTGAGGAAATGCCAGCACTGGGCCAGTCTGTGCTGCCGTGGAAGATGAGGCTGATCCTAACTTCTAATTAGAGAGATGACATAAGGTCAAGTGTTCTTGTTCAGGATGTCTGCTATGCTGTTGTAATGTCTCTGCACAGAGTCGGAAAAGGGTGGGCCAAGACTCTTTCACAGCAGGGACTGGAAAGGAAGAAGAGAGACGTGGCAAACATCCAGCAGAAGCAACCCAGATGCTCAGATACCATTGCAGCAAGAACACCCAGTGCAAGGAGCAGAGAGGCAGCTCAGGCACCAGCTCTGGGTGACACAGGAGAACTACAACCACAAGGAGCTGCCACTGCCCAGCTGGGCTGCTCAAGGCTCTCTGTTGCAGAAGACTCAGGATCTCAGGTTTGAGGAGGAGCTTTTTCTCAGTTTGGTATTTCCCCACCCCAGAGTCAGTATCAGCCTTTAGTAAACAAACCCAACACTGGAACATCTGACACATCTGGCAGGTTCCCAACAGGAAGGCACAGTTGCTGGTTTTCATGTCTCTGTGCTGTCGCTGGGGCTATCATGGCATTTGAACCCAAAGAACCATGATTAGGACTATCATGAACTGTCTGGTCTCACAGAAAGATTTTAAAAGCCAGGATGTTAGAAACATTACCTTCACAAGACCAAAAATAATGAAGTTTCTCACAGCAGTCAGCAAACTGAACTGTGCAGGCATGGGAGGAACCAGGGGATATTACTTAGGAGCTCCACGGGAAAGATGAGAGGGACGTAAGGTGTAAACCTGCTCTGTTCAGTGCCAGGTGAGGATGGGGCTCATGAATCTGACTTCAGCTGAAATGAAAATGTTATTCAGACCATTCATCCACTAAATGCACCACAGCCTGCAGTTATTCTCACCCGGAGTGCAGAGAATTCCTCAGGTAGTGATAATTCCAAGAGAAGAAGAGCCTCACAGGAGTTTGAAGCACAGATCATCAAAGAACAAGCTCTCCAGTTTCTGCAGGCAGGGATGTCTCAGCCAGAGCCTGCAATGGCAGATGGTGAGGGGGGGTTGCCACCCTGGCTTTCCCCAGTGATTTGCCCTGGCTCAAGGTGGCAGGGCATCATGTAGTGCCCATGTAATCCTGCCTCCCTCACATGTCCCTAAGAAACCTCAAAGGCCTTGGAGCTTTGCCTGTTAAGGAATGTCTGGACCATGCAGCTGTCTGCAGAGCTTTCTTTTCTCCTGCTCAGGCTATGCCTGCAGAGGCAGTGACTGCACCATGAGGGGCTTTTAGCAGCTCCAGACAACCCAAATACATATGGCCAGGGATGTCTTAAAGCAGGGGGGGCATAACCCTTCTCTTTTGTGAAAGCTGCCAACACATGGATGAGACACAGGGCCGGGGTAGGAAACTCTGACCCTCTTGCTGGGAGTGCTGCCTTCAGCTCCTAAAGCCCCAGGGCACCATGCCCTGCCAATGCCCACTGGAATACAGAGGCAGCCATTCACAGAAGGGCTGGGCACTGCAGTCACAGCACCTTCTCCTCTTTCTCCTCCATCCTTGGTTCCTTTGCCCAGCCAGGGGAAAAGGGGCAGGACCCAGCACAGCCCTCACCTGCCAGTGTGAAAAGCAGGGTACAGTGACACTGACTCCTTGTTTGAGCTGGGGCAGAGGAACAGGCAGAGCTGGAGGAAGTGTATTTTGGGTAAGGACTGTATTTAAATTTGACACAACCACTGCATGCCCAGTGGGACATCCTTCAGTGCACAGGCACCCTTTCCAAGAGAGAGAATAGGAGACACATCAAAATGAGACCAAGACATGGAAAGCCAAGCACTGATGCACTTTGGAAATGTATCCGAAGCAAACTACTCTCCTAAGGGAAATCACAGAATCATGATAAAACAGTGTGTGATTCTGGGCCTCCAACCTCGCTCTTCCAACACCTCCTCTGGTGCTGCAGTGAGGGTGAGTGCAAGCCCTCCTCAAAAGAAATTAATAAATATCCCATGAACTCAGACACCCAGCTGTTCAGTTTTCGGTGTATGACTCCAGGAGCTGATTCTCCACATGGTTTTGATCAGCTGTCTTGAAAGCTGGAGCATAAAAGGTCCAAAACATGCTCTGGCTGAGGCACCACAGCATTGTGGCTCTGAAGGACCTGAAGGGCTGATTTGCTATGGCCCTTCAAGCTGACATGGAAGGAGAAATTCATCACCAAACCATTTGGGACCTGCTCCCCCAATGACACTGAGTGCTGCTTTCATGAGGCACTGATGGGTTTAACTTTTTGCTTCCAAAATAATCATTAGCATAATATACAAACACAGTGTAGGGGAAGAGAAAGTTGAAAATAATGTTTAAAAATACTTGCCTTTAAAAATTCAGCCCTTCCTATGTTACCAAAATCTATTTAAAGGGATGGAGCAGTTGCTGGCTCTGAGCAGCCTTTGGTCCCAAAGCATTAGGAGTCAGTATGTTTTTCAGGTCAAGTTCCTAAGTTCTTCCACTGTCTTTAGTTCTGCTTGTCTCCTTTGTGTTTCCAAGGGTAGATGAGCTCTCCAAGGAACAGTTTCTTGCAGAGAGATGCCCAGGAGTCCCTGGGATAGCAGCTGTAGGTGGGCAGTCTGTACGTCTGCACCACACCTCCATAGGAGAGGGGGTTGATCTGTGTGGAGAAAGAGCGACAGCAGAAGGGAATCATCAGTCTTACTCCTCACACAGTACCAGAGTCCCTCCCTGGCTTGCTGAGGCTGTTTATCCTTCTCCAACATCCCCCAACATTAACAAATTGAGCTTGGCAAGGGGTGTTACTAGAATCATTCCCAAGCAGAGGGGAAGACAAAAACCAGCACGAGAGCTGGGGGAATGAGAGGGGCGTGTGTTACACACCAGAGCAGAGGCAATAGTGGCTGGAGAGACAGCAGACAGCAACAGAATAACAGAGTCATGGAATTTTTTAGTTTGGAAAAGACCTTTAGAATCATTAAGTCCAACCCTTAACCCAGCACGGCCAAAGCCATCACTAACCTGTGTCCCCAAATGCCACATCCACACCGCATTTGAACATCTCCAGAGATGGTGATTCCACCACTGCCCTAGGCAGCTGTGCCAGCGTCTCACCACCCTTCCAGTGAAGAAATGTTTCCTACCATCTAATTTAAACCTACATCTAGTACTGCAATGGGGATGTACTGAGACCCCAGAAACCCCTCTGGAACAGACCAGTTTAGCTGTACCTGTTACAAGCCCTCAGCCCAAAGCTATGTGTTAAGTTAAACCTGGTATCACCTGAAACCACTCAGTGGAACCAAGTCCCAGCATGACAGGATCACAGCACAGAGCTCTTCATTACCATTTTCAATTAAGTCTCCTTGCTGAGTTAATATTTTTTAATTTGACTTCCATCACCACCCCAAGTCTGTGCCTACAGAAATTCTGCCCATGGTCCCCAGTTGCTGCATTGACCTTTTGAAGACAGGGATGTGGACAGACACATTAACTGTACAAGGGGTGATAGAAGCATGGCAGACCTTAGAAATGCTCACCCCAGTGAAGCATTCAGGGTAGGGAGACAGGTGAAGTCCACAGGATGGATCCAGTGTGGCCAAGACCTGATGCATGAAAAGGATGCACAGCACAGTCTCCAAAGGACCAAAAAGACGGCACAGAAATGGTGGGGCTTAGAGCACAGACCAAGTGTCCAGGGGTGGGGACTTACAGAGGCAGAGAAAGCTTGCCAGTGGAGAGAAATGGAAGGATATCCTTCTCTAGTAAAAGGGTTCAGCTCTGCTGGAATCAACCAAGCAGCTCTGGGAAAGGAGACTGTAATTCACAGCACAGAATCCAGCCACAAAAGGAAAGAGAGACAGCAAAACCTGTGCACAGAGTCACTATTTGGTCAAAGCTGAATATTTTTTTTGTCCACTAAAAAGCATCTGGGTTTCTGGGAGTTTGCCTGTGCCACGAGCTTGCTTCAGCTGCTTGGAGTTCATGGAGTGAGGGATGAACCCCCAGTGCCTACAGAGATGGAGCTCTTGGAAAGCGGGGTTGAGCCAAGAGTTCATTAGAACTAATCCTGGGGATCTCTGTCAAATTAGTTTTAAAGTACAAGATTGCTCAAGCAGAAGGAGAAATGCCTGTACACAGAAGCATCCATAGGAAGTTTAAGGAAAAAGAACAGTGCAGCTGCTTGCAGGGAAAATTATAAAATAGAATAAACAGGGGAGAAAAAAAGGCCAAAGAAACCTGTCTCCAGCAGTAACAGCTGTAAAACCTGAGTAACTATTTCTGCCCATTTCCTCAGCTGTAGGCAAAGCAGAGTGTCTTAAGTGCAAACATGCTAGGGGAAGAAGACAGGAACTGCTGCTCTACAAGGGAGAGACACAGCATGTGTTCCTCTGACTGTCAGTTGTGTGGGCTGGAAGGTCTGCACACTACATTTCTTGTTGAGAAGCATCTCTGGGCAGAGTGGTGATTCCCAGGGGTAACACTGGCCACTCTAATAACCTGGGCTTCTTACACCCAGACCAATTCACTATTGCCTCTCTTGTTACAAATGGAAGCAAGCAGGCAAAACTCATTATTAGTGAAGAGGCAATATTTGTTCCCCTTATGAAAGTTCTGTAGGTCAAAGCTATAATAAACCCTGCTATAATATCCATCCTAATGGAGCTGTTCCCTTTTCCCTTTTTCTGCTGTTTAACCCTCTCCAAAGCAATTGCTGGAGAAGATGAGACTTTCAGCAGAAGGTACATGAATGGATCAAACTCATCATGATCTAGAATCACAGAATCTCAGACTGTTTGGGCTAGAAGGAACCTTAAAGCCCATCTTCTTCCACCCCTGCCATGGGCAGGGACACTTTCCACTGTCCCAGGCTGCTCCAAGCCCTGCCCAGCCTGGCCTTGGACACTGCCAGGGATCCAGGGGCAGCCACAGCTGCTTTGGGCACCCTGTGCCAGGGCCTCCCCACCCTCCCAGGGAACAATTTTTTTTCCTAGTATCTACTTCAGACCTGCCCTCCTTCAGCTTAAAGCTAGTTTTCTCCCTGGGCTAGCAGTTCAGTGGAGCCACACTGCCAGAAATATTTCTTCTTGTGCACCAAAAGAAATTACTTTAAACACTAATGAAAATACTGACCTATGTAAGACTTCCTGAAGAATATTAAGTAGCATTTGAAATGGAAATGTCATCCCCCATCCTCTGCCTCCCTCCAGGGTCTGGACTTTGCATTCCAGAGACACTATCTTAAAAATCAAAAATAATCCCTTGGTTGAACCAGGAGCTGGTTGGGAATGCTCAAATCCAGCATTATTGATTTCTAATCCATTCCCAGTGCCCCACAGGACAGCTCAGACTATCACCTACAGATGCAATTATTTTGGGTGTAGGTCCATGCATCCAGCCTGACTTCCACCAGGCACTGCTCTAAGAAGGCTTCCACACAGAGAGGGGACAAAGTCACTGCACATTCTCAAGAAAGGCACATCACCATGTACAATAAATAAGAATTTTATTTAAAAATAGGTTTTTTAGGTTACCCTCTCCAAAGGCCTATCAGAAAGTGGGATATTCAGCAAGATTTCAGACACAAGCCAATTTTTCATTTCCACCAGCACAAAGAGAGCAAAAAAAGTGCCTTTTCTGACTGTCTGATCATTATTATTGGAACAGAAGGCTAGAACAGACATCTACAGCAGCACTTCCACCTCTTGAGGTGATGACTTGTGCTATATTCCAGAGAGAAAATGGATCCTCCTGCAGTGGTCCAAGGAAAATTCATCACAGTCATCTGACTCACTGCCTTTGCTCTTTAAGTCGTGGTCTTTTCTCTCTGGAGACTCCATCCACCTCATCTCACACACACTGATGCCAAAGCCTCTGCTTAGCAGCTCCTATGCCTCATCTCCTGGTGTCTGCTTTCCTTTTTCTGGAATCTCCTGGCCATGAAGGATGGCAGATTTTGGTTCTTACATCACTATCCTACTGAAAGGCAGGAGCTGAGAAGACAGCTTGCTTACAGAATGCTAGTTTTGCCCTAGAAGACATCTGTAGAAGGGATTCCCTCTGGAATTGCTACTAGCTGGTTTGCTGGTTCCCTGCTAGTCTGACCTTTACTGAAACAGGGTGGGACTGATGATGGAAAAAGCAAAAGGACTGGGAAGCTGCAGTTAAATCCTTCCTACACATTCCCCCAGTGTCCAAGTGCTTTTATAAGTGTTATACACTACTGGCAGCCTCTCCTCTTTAGGATGCAGAGAGCAAAATAGCTGCCCTGGGACATGGCTGTGTTCCTGCTGGGTCAGGAGATGGAAATTTCACTCCTGAAAGTGTAAGAAGAACTTCCCTGCTGCCAACATCTCATTTATTTTCAGAAGATAATTTCCTTTAGGATCTTTTATGCCAGAGCATGGGACTAGGGGTTACAAGAGCACAGGTAAATTCTGCCCATAGCCCTCACCAGGGCAACTCAGGAGAAAAGCAGGAGGCCCTTTCCTCCCTCATCTTGCCCAGGCTGTTGTCCTGCTGGCCTCATGGAGCAGCCAAGGCTTTCCAGCACCACTGGAGGGGAAGAGCTTTTCCTCCTGCTTCGTTCTGCTTTAACTGCCTTCTTTTGCTTCTCCCAGTGTTCAGCAATTATCCCATGAAGCTGCACAGAGCCAGGAGGTGATAATAGCATGAGGTCTTAATCCCAGAAGTAACACAGCTCTGTGTTTCTCCTACCTCCCCTTCTCCTACATTTCACTTCACACCATCCAGGGCACTGCATTTTCTCCAAACACAGGACAGAAGCAGGGCATCAAAAAGCACAGAAAACAGCAGCCAGCCACAACAACATGAGATTATTTCCCTTGTTTCAGCATTTTACAGCTGATAATTGTGAAGTGGAGCCTTTCAGTGGGAGCAGCACAGACAGACTGGGGTCACTCTGGGGGAAGGCACAGGGGCATTACCTGCATAAGGAGCCGCAGAGGTTTTCCATCCTGCTGCTCGAGGACTCTGAACTTCACTCCAGCTGCAAAGACACAAAACGTGGAAAGCAAACTCATGGTGAGATTGTTGGGGTGTCCTGTGCAGAGCCAGGAGTTGGACTCAATGATCCCTGTGGTCCTTTCCCACTGAGGATATTCCATGGTTCAATGCCTGGAGCACAGACCATGAATTTGCTGCCCAGTGCTGTTGGCTGAGCACTGATTCCCTAGAAACTGTCTTCAACCCTTCTGGATTTGGGAACATTCCCCATTTTCAACAAGAAGCATGGATTGTCTCCACAATGCTTTAGGCATAATGACACAGCTCCATTAAAAATAATCCCTCTCACCTCCAGCTTGAAAACTCAGTCCTAGAGTAAGCACAAAGCCTAGAAATCAGCCAGCCAGACCTGAGGATGATGGAGGGACTGGAAAAGCCTCCCACTTTTCCCAAACTTCCATCAGAATGGGACCTCCATGTTAGCAGCAGGCAGAGAGCCTGCCTTTAATTTGTGCTCATGTGGACAGAGCACATGTGCAAATCTGTCCCTCTCTCAGGCTGAGGGAGGGAAGTGGCTGACCTGGAGGCATTAAAACATTTCAAAGCAATCCCTGCCCATTAATCCCAGCATCCAGATGTTTTTAACAGGCTAACTCCATCAAACCTGCCACTTTCCTGTTTCCTCTTGGATTGCCAATACTGTAAACATAAATAGGAAAGATTTTGGATTCCAAGGGTGACACAGTGCACACACAGATTTAATACAATGTTTCAAAGGTAACACCTTGGACCAGAAGGACATTTTTCTTACAAAGATGTCAAATTACTTCACAGAAATAAAATCACCAATCCATCTCTGCAAACCTGTTCCAGCCAAGCATGCCCTGTTATTCTTCCCTGCAGGTAAGAAGATGAGAGAAGACTAAGGCACAGATCAAACATTGACAGAAGCACAAAAAGAATAAATCTCTTCACCTTTGTAAGTGCCATTGCTGCAGTAAGTCTATGACTCTTGAACACTGAAAAACCAGAATTTTTTTTCCTCAAGCTTTGAATTAATTAAAATCATACCATTCACTCCTGGGATAGAATGGTTTTCTCTAGCACACAGCTCTGGTTTAAACTATCTCCCCAAATCATAAAGCTTCTTCTGTCCAGGACAGGAGGGATTTATCTGCATTTTGCTGGATTATACTGATAGAGGGGCTTCCCCAGTGGCTTGAAATAGATATTTGAGTACCCTAGGCCTCAACAAGCAAATGTGCTGGATGACCAAAGTGCTCAACGTGATTTACAGAGCTTTGGCTATGAGGAAGTATCTCAGCCATTCCAGGAACTACTTTTCTGGCAGACTTTGTCAGAGAGAGACAGAAACAAGCAGGAACTGAAGGTTCAGATATGTGGCCAAGCCCTCTGGAGTCTCATCCCAGGAACAGTCCAGGATCCCAGCAAATGCTGGCTCTGTAAGTCTCGGCCACACACACCTCCCTTCTAAAGCTGCAAGCCAACACTTTCTTAATTAGATCATTTAATTGCTCAAGAGTCTTAAACTTCTAAGAAAATATGAGCACAAAAAAGCTATAAATTCATTTCAGAATGACCTGCAGATGATTGCAGTGCTCAGGACTCTGAGCAGCTCCCTTCTCACGGGAACAGCAGGAAGGCTCAGGCTCCTGTAGATCAGTCCAGCACAGAAGAACCCTGAACTATTCCGTGACTTCCAGCCAGCTCCAGAGCTCAGGGGTCTGCTTTTCCTGTACAAAGGCATCAGCAATGGCACAGAACATGAACTCATTTGCTTTGTTTCATATGACAGCACACTCGAGTGAGGGCACTGCTGGTTTGTACTCCAGCAATTGTGGCAGGTCCTACAGAACTATGACAAAACCTGTCCCAACATTTCCACTGTGAATATTGGGAAAGGGAAGTACAGGAAAAATGAGCTGGCCTGTTCACAATCAAACAATGCTGGTAACCTGTGTGTGGGCAGCCTGAGAGCCCTGAAACCCCTGCTGTTCCTTTCTTCATGCTGTGAATCCACATCCCAACCAAGATGGCACCCCTTGAACTGCCACTGGTGCACAGACCTCTTGCACAGAGGACATCAGCTGTGATCTAGATAAAAAGATTTTTGGAAGTCATAAATATTTCACTTTGGACGTGTGGAAAGAAAAAAATGCATTTAGTTTCTGGGGTGTGGATGGATCACTCACCTACCCCTGGCCTGGTCTTCATCACTGGAGTATTTTGTCAATTCAGACACTGAGTCAAAGAACTTGGAGGCCACGTGCCACAACTGAAATGAGTTGAACTCAACCCCCTTCCTACCAGCACAAACTATCCATTCATGTTGGTAGAACCATCTTGATGGTGCCTGTAAAATCAGCTGCCCTAACACCTGCCAGAGGATGTCTTCTCCAAGTTCTGAGTCTGACAAGGGAGGCAGCACCTCAGCAGTGAGGACACCATGTGATGTGGTCCTTTGAGTTGGATTCAACTGCTCCATCTGTTCCTGTTGCCATGCCACAGTTCTGTGCTGAGGTAGGAACACAGGCTGCAGAAATGCTCAGAGATGCCTCTTCCTCTCACAGGCAACAGGGCACTGCAGTGCCAGTTTAGGAACACAGCTGAGAAGTCAAACCCCTGCTTGGGTGGGGGCTTGCTTCCTGCAGCAAGGACCTGGCTGAACAGGAATGAGAAGTAACCTGTGGCCTTATATAACCTAAAGGAATTCACAGTCTTAAACCTCTCAGTGGCACCAAGATTTCCTCCTGCCCTACATCCTGCCCATTACTGGGTCAGTTTTCTTGTGCAGCATCTCCTGTTCCCCACAGACAGCCCTGAAGGGTTTAAGACGTTTCTGCCAGAAAATTCATAGGAACCTGATGAAGGCTCCCATGGAAAAGCAACAGAGTTGGTAACACAGCTCAGATTTACCTTCCCAAAACTGAGCCTGGCAGTGCTCCAGCAGACAAAGCTGCTGAGGTTGCCTCGAGCTTCCTCTGCCTTTGATGACTGGCCTTGGTTTACTGATGATCAAGCTCCTTCTTCTATGCTAAATTCCTGCTGCATGCTCTTTAAAAGGATGGGAGATAATAATTTAGATGTGCTTGACTGTAACTAGATCAACCATAGCTATGGACAGTCAAAGGCATTCCAAAATGAGTCCTTACTCTGGTGCCAGCCATGGTTTATGGTTATCCAAAGTGCAAAAACAATGACTGGTTTCAAAATGGTGACAGATTAGTCTCAAAAAGGGAATGATTATCTGAACTCTGTCCAGAGCTTTGAAATTCATCCAAACACCAGGGCTTCAGCTAGTCAAAGTCAGCATAGAACTGAAAGAGCTCCATTGATTTGCAACCACTGTAGATCCAACCCTTTGGAACAGCTGATATTCCAAGTATTTTTGTGATTTGGCTTGTTTCAGAGCCCAAACACCCAAAGTTATGAGCTTGTTTCACAGAACCGTGGAATATCCTGAGCTGGAAGGGACAAAGATCATCCAGTCCAGCTCCTGGCCCTGCACAGACACCCCAACAATCCCAGTCTGTCCATCCCTGGCAGCACTGTCCAAACACTCCTGGAGCTCTGGCAATCTCAGGGCCGTGCCCATTCCCTGGGGAGCCTGGGCAGTGCCAGCAGCCTCTGGGGAAGAACCTTTCCTGATACTCAACCTTACCCTCCCCCTGACACAGCTCCATGCCATGTTTGACTCACAGAACTTTTACCTGACCTGGTAGTCTGGAACTGGAATAAAAGATGACCTTGTTTATACGGTGCTTGTTTGGATGCAATTTTTAGTGGCCAAGGGCTTTCTAAAGGTGCTCCTGATTCTGATTCAGGTTCAGATTTCTTCCCATTGACATTCTCATCCTCCTCCTTGCAGGAACTGGTTCACAGCAGGGACACCTGCACAACTCAAGCCTTGGATTCTTTCCTACCCCCACTGCATCCTCAATTCAGGAGTGACCCAGTGCACCAAAATCAAGCACATAACGCAAAATGCTTGAAATGCTGCAGTGGCAGAGCTGAGGGACTCACCTGCGAGCCTGTAGGATCTGCAGAGGCGAAGGATGAGGGAATAAAGAGGCAGCGAGTCAATCAGGTCCACCAGCAAGTGTATGAGGCCCTGCACAATCACAACCAGCAACCGGAGCTACAAAAACCAGTTTAACAGAACATCTCAGGAAACAGAAGATTAAACACTTGTAAATTCCTGAGCTGAGCTGGGATCTAACACTACTGTGTGCTAAGCTAAGGCCTCCCAAAGTGGTGTGATGTCTGGAAGTGCTGAGCATCTAGAGCCTGCATGAGGGTCCTCAGAAATCTGGGTTTAAGGAGGAAATGGAATGCAGCTCCTACAGCTGGAGATGCTGTGACCAGCAAGGACATGAGAACTACTCCACTTTCAACAGCCACAGTTAAAAAGGAAGTCCAAATTCTCCCACTTTGAGTAAATTCCAACTCTGTGTACCAGTGAATGTGAATTTTCCTCTCTCCAACAGTGAGCTGCAACAGCTCATTTTGGTCTGAAGAAACCCCACAAAGAGTTTAAGCAAGAGCAGAGCAGGCAGAAATGAGCTTCCTGCTCTGTGTTTTTTGTCCCTGACTAAAGCACCTCCTTTGGTCACACTGCAGTTATTTTCTGCTGCCAAGCTCATCTGAAAAGAGAGGGCTCAAAAAAGATGCTGAAAGCATGTGATGGCTACTGTCTGTGGAAAATTTGGCTCCAGGCAGACCGTGGAGAGGATTGGTCATATTGGGGGAAGAAAAGAAAAATAAAGAAGTTCAAACCTCTGAGGAAAGCTTGGCTGAAAACATTTAATACAGCAAGTTAATTCCCTGAAAACATAAGTTCTGGATCAGACTACAGAGGCCATCATTGCAGATGTGGACAGAAACATATCAACTTCTGAGAGAAAGAGAGGGGAACAGTTTGTCCTGCTGGCCAGGATTTGCTGGGAATTCTCTTTGGAAAAACACAAACATGAGCTGTGTGAGAATCCTTCCTAAGACACCCACATTTTTATTTTCTTTATGGATGACCATAAAAGTCTAGGAAACCACTTTTTACTACCTCAGAAGAGAGTGTTTGACTTGTTTCAAGGGTTAAATCTTACCAGGGTAAACACCAAATAATACAGTGCAGTTGTAGGCAGGAGGAACAGCAGGATTGTGAACAGCAAAGTGCCAATAAATAACTAGGGAAAAAAGAAACACAACCATGAGCAAATCAATGGCAAAATAAAATACATTACAAATAAAAAATAGGAGACTCTGAGGCAATGGAAGTTTGCAGGGCTCCTTAATGTGTTTTTATCTTGCCTATGTGAATAATGCTGTTACCTTGGATATTTTCAGTATTTCTCCTCTCCCTAGGCCTTCTTCAAAACTCCTTATTATGGGAGTACATTTGGAAAGATAAATAAAAGCTGGATCCTGACAGCACTTTTCCTTTACAGACAGCATTCAAGATTTCCCGTTTCAGGCCAGTTTCCTTAGGAAACTAGACTTATGTGATCTTGCAATTTTTCCACTCCCTGTCCTCAAAAGTTTTAGAGCCATTGATCAGATTTTACCAGAAAAATGTGGAAAATAACAAAGAAGTAGTAATTTGAATGGGAATTCTGGAAAGAATTGAGAAATGCTTTTGTTCCTCCTTGTTTTAGCAGAGCAGGCACCTGGTACAAACCTGACAGAATTTGGGTGATAAACATTCCCCAAGCCAGCAACCAGTTGAGCTGTCCAACCACAGGAATTCTGCCTCTTGCTCAGTGAGAGAGATGAAGAAGCTGGGGAGCAATATTTAGAGCACGAAGGAGAAAAACCCCTAAGGAAGCAGGTGTCATTAGCTCCACTGCCCACAGAAAAAGTTACTTTTATTCTGGGCCAGCCCAGTTGGTGTAGGTCTAAGTAATTCCAAGTGGGAGAAATTCAGATTTATATCAAACAGGGACCTGACTATTCTATTTCCAGTCACCACTTCCAAAACAGAGGGGCCACAGGAGCATAGGGCACTGCAACCTGTGCAAAGAGGGACCACTGCTGCAGGATATCACAGAAGAAAACAACCCAGCAGCCATGGCATGGTGGTGGATCAGCATCACAGCTTTAGGGATGTAACCAGGAATAGATCACAACCCAATCCATTATCCTCGCAGCAGTTGTTTCTCCCTTCTCCTGTCACTCCACTGCAGTTGTTTAAACCTCCAAAAGTCTTTTAAGGTCTGCTTTGAATATCTCTTCCTACCCGGCCAGTGACACAATTCCCACTGGTCTCCAGAGCAGCAGGATGAAGCTTGAAGTGCCAAACCAATTCTTCTCAAAGTACACAGGGAGCGAGCCCTGATGCAAACCTGGCACGGAGGCTTTTAATCACTAAAGAAACAGAAAACCAGCTCTCAGCTGTGGTGGAAGAAGCTCAAGGTTATCTGTTGTAACAGAGAGAGGCGCCAACCCTGCAAGTTTCCAAATATTATTGTATTATTTCAGTGATGTTTGCAGCTGCTGGCCTGGAGCAGTTCAGGCTCTGCTGGACTTTTGCATGGCATTTCAGAAATTAAAAAGAGCTTGCAGCACTTCACAAAAAACTGCCTCTGCCTGAGTGAGAGTGTGTGGGCCAGGCTCCAGCACAACGTGAATGAAACAGGGTCTTTTAATAGAAACGCTGCCACGGCTGTTACTGTGGCAACACTGCTGGGCACCACATTTCCAACTGCCTCCATCCCTCCCCCATCCCCACTCCAGGCTCGGGAGCTCCCAGCATCTGCAGCACCCACTGCAGCTCACCAGGTGCCTGGCAGGTGCTCAGGGCAACTTTGCACTTGCCAGAGTTTGGCCCTCTGAGGAAGGGAAGGAGTGCAGGAGGGCAGGGAAAGGGCAAGGGAAGAGGAAGCGGAAGGGATGGGATGCTGGAGAGCAGGGATTGAGTTCGGGGTAAAGAAGGGGTGCAAGGAAGGGGTGCAGGGTAGGGAAGAGGCACTGCAGGGAAGGGGAGGAGTGCAGGGAATGGAAGTGGTATAGGGAAGAGGAGGACTGCTGCAGGTAAGGAAGGGGTGTTGGAGGGCAGGGAGGGCATGCAGGGCAATGAAGGGGTGCTGCCGGGCAGTCAAGGAACGCTGTAAGGCAGCAGAAGAGCCATGGGCTCAGAGTGTCGGGGTATGTCCTTGTTCTGGGCACCACAAAGGCTCCTGTGTCTGTGTCCCAGTATCAGTCAGAGCAGGATGGGAGGGCTTCACCAAGGGCAGTGCCCTAGGGCTGTGGCACTACCTGGTCCAGGTCATAGGAGCAGGAATCCACCCGCTGCCGCAGCACGTTCCACTTCTTGCCCCGGAACAGGCGCCACAGAGAGGACAGGCCGTAGATCTTCAGGCAGTAGAGCCTGAGCAAAGAGAAGACTCTGCAGCACACCTGGCAGCTCCCAGCTCCAGCACCACCCAGCTGCCACCAGCACAGCCCCACGCCCACTCATCCACCTGCAGAGCCAGGGGTGGCAAAAGAAGTACACTGGGAATGATGCAGATAAATACTCACAGCTCAGTAAACCCTATCTGGGCTGGTCCCTAGCACGGGGGCTACTGCAGCCAGCTCTGCATTGCCACTGGAAGGCAATGGCCAGGCCATGCCCTGGAGCTAGAGCAATCACCAGCCTCATGGCAACACCTTCCCTACAGCAAAAGGGTGCTGAGGCCCTGGCACAGGTTGCCCAGAGAAGCTGTGGCTGCCCCTGGATCCCCGGAAGTGGCCAAGACCAGGATGGATGGGACTTGGAGCAGCCTGGGATAGTGGAAGGTGTCCCTGCCACGGCAGGAGTTGGAATGAGATGAGCTTTATGGCCCCTTCCAACTCAAACCATTCTGTGATTCTATGAAAAGAACCAGCAATCCTATTTCTCCAAGCTCACCTGTCTCTCCTCTGTTCAGATCTGTCTCTTCCCCTGCCTTCACACCCTTCCAGACAGGGCTGGCCAAGGTCTCACCCCCACCCCTGAGTCAATGCAATGCAACTCTGCCTCTGCAGCAGAGATACAAGGGAGAGGAGTGGAGCCCCTGAAGCTTCTCTAGTAACCCACAGCTCTAAAAATCCTTAAGAGTAGGAAGACACCAGTGAAATGCTTGGTGGCCCCTACTCCACCCCTTCCTTAGGCTTTCAGAACTTGGTGCTATGAGACTTGGACTTCCCTCACAAAAAAATGACAACAGTGAGGGAAACTTGGGGTGACAAGGCGTGGGAAACAGACACCTTTTTATGGAATAACATCAAGGAAGAAAGAGCCCTTGGGATGGAGAGGAGGCACAAAGTGCCCTTGGGCAGCAGTGCCAACATACAGGGACATAAAGAAAGGGTACATGGACAATGTGTGGGGCAGAACAGAGTCTGAGAAAGCCTGAGCTACAAAAGCCAGACTGGTAAACCAAGCTGGCTAAGGTGTGGAGACTGCTCAGATTTCACAGCAGCAACGTGAAAGCAGAGGCAAGGAGTCTTGTCCAAGAGAAGAATCTGGTTTGAGGAACACCAACTGCTTCAAGGAATTGGCAGGGTGCCTCCAGACTGGCAGGCACAGCTTCTAATCCCTAGGCAGGAGGGAGCCCAGGACAACTCCTCCAGGTTCTGGCACACACCTGCCCATGACTCTGACTAAGGCCACGCTCTCCCTGCACCCCCTGACATGACACCCAGTGGGTGTTGCTGCAGTGGCACCTGCCCCACCTGCCCTGCTGCCTGCACACACATGCCTACCCTTGTTTCACTCTGTGGTTTGCTCCAGAAGGGGATCTCAGGCTTCACCAGCACCTGAACCAGCAAATTCTTCCTCCTGCCAGCTGCAGGAAATCAAAGTGCTGTGGTGGCTGTGGGTGACTGCTGACTCTTCCTGGCTCTCCATGGGGACAGCTGTACACTATACTTCTGACAAACACAAGACAGGTAGGCTGGCTCCCTGCAGCTCCAGGAAAGAGCAATCAGCTGACAAAATCCTTTTTCTACTTGCTACTACCACTCTGCACAACTAGGATGAGCAAGGCCATTCCTCACAGACCAACACAGAAATTCCAGTAATTAGAGGTGTTGGGAAGAGACCTCCCACTCCTGACATTACTGATTCTGGGTGTAAGACCTATGCTTACAACAGACCTGGCTCACAAATCAGGTCTCAATATTTCCAACCATTCCCTAAACTACCCATATCTAAAGATTTACTATTTCTTGTGCTGTTTCCTATGTAAAGTCTGAGGAGTGATGATGGCCATTCTGTACTTTATAAGGCAAAAGCTCCTTTATCTCTTGCATCCCATCTCCCTGGCAAGCCCATCCTGTGGTCTGTGGGAGTCCTTGGTGCAGCACAAGTTAGAGGAGAGCAGGAACAGAGCACAGTGATGGGTACTTCTTGCACAGGAAGCCCAATATGCCCCAGATGTGCCCCAAAGCCCCCTGCACTCCTCCTACTCATTCAGAGCCTCTGCCCAGCTCTCAGGCCATGAGACCCTCCAGACAATGACACCAGGATAGTGTCACAGACCCCCTGCAACTCCCAAACCTGTCACCTGTGCTTCACAGTGCAGGCAAGGACCTCTGAAGCAGGGCAGAGACAGGGATTTTGGGGCTTCTCCAAAATTACAGGGGTTCCCCTCTTCTCCTCCTCTTCTCCAGTGCCCCTCCAAATCTCTAGCAGGGTGCAATGGAGGACAGTACTATGAGGCTGAATCAAAGGGATGGGGTGAGCTGCTTTCTTGTTCTCTGCCTATCATGTAGTTTCATTTTTCCAGGTCACTATCACGACAGATAAATATCTAAATGGGGGAGAAATGAAAGATGGGTTGCTTGTACTACTGTGGCCATCACTTCTACAGGCTCAAAAGACTGCAAGAAATTAACTGTGGGTTAAACTGTGAATTCAGGAGAATGACACCAGGATTGGATGCTTCTCCACAGCCTGAGGTGTTTCCAAACAAAGCCCAGAGAGGGAGGGAGACTCACCTGGCCCCGTAGACATAGAAGCAGTAGATGTGGAAGGTCAGGAGCGCAATGATGTCAGAGAGGATGCAGAGAGCCACGGTCAGGCCCAGACAAGCCGACAGCCCCACGTACCACAGGATCATCTCAATGAAGGGGGACAGCAGGTGGATGTAGCCTGGTGGACATGGCAGAGGGTCAGTGTTCAACTGGGTCATCTCCCTCTTGACCCTCTCAAAAGGCTGATTCCTCTCACCCAAGAACACTGCTCCAGAAATCAGAGCCATGAAAACATGAAAGTGAAGCTGGAAAACTCCTTTAGATGTCATCTTCTCTTTAGGAGGACCAACAAAAACTCTCCTTCTGCCCAAGTTTCTGCCCCAAGGTAGGGCAGCACTGGGAGGATGGGGAGGAGTGTGCAGAGCTTGAACACAGCAAGTCACCTTTCTCCACATGGGATTTCATGTAATTAGCATGGCATGGTTTGGGTTGCAAGGCACCTTAAAAATCATTTAGTGCCACCCCCCTGCCATGGGCAGGGACACCTTCCACCAGACAGAGTTGTTTCAACCCCTACTCAATCTGGCCTTGAACACTTCCAAGAATGTAACATATGATTTTCTACATTTGTGTCCAGGTTCTTAAGTACATTTTTAACTGCACACATCAACTTTTACTGCAGCCATTCCTGTTTTTCTGCTCTTCCCTCAAAAACCACCTCATGGCTTTTGTAAAATAAAGCAGTGTGGACAAACAGTCTCTTACATCACCAAAGTGGGGCAAAGTCACAGAAGCAAGACCATACTTGACTGGTGAGCAAAGTAAATCAGTAAAATAACTATGGAGTTCATGTCCATCATGCCTGCACTCCTCCATCAAGGATAATGAGAGTGTGTTATTTCAAGGAAGAACCTGAAATAATAAAATTGCACTAAGCTGAAGTTGGTGATAGGACAGGATTGCATTTGCATCCTTGCACATCTCACCTCTATCCCAAGAGCTGCCTCTCACATGGCAAAGACCACGAAACCCTACAAAAGACCTCAGAGCAGTGCCTTCCCTTGGACACTCACCACCAGTGACACCAAGGAACTAAGCCCCAGCAGCACCCACACTTCTTGCAGAGCATCAATACCAGCACTTTATTTAATATACATGAATTCCTTATGTGGGAATCCAACTTTGGCTTCAGTTCCCACAGCAGGAAGACTCCCAGACAAGTCTGTACTTGCGGAAGTGCATTTTGATTCATTACTCACCTCTAGGCAAACATTAAACACTCAGAGATGAAAAGGGAGGCTGGAAAGTTAAACAATTTCACTTACTGATCCAAAGATGGATGTGATAAAGGAAGAAGCGGCCCAAAACTTGATCCAAGGCTCGGTTCATCTTCAGTCCAGCTGGTGCTCCCATCAGCCACTGGAGCAGGTCCTGCAGCTCTTCAGCCACGTGCTGCAAACACAAGGAAGCCAGGCCATGGAGAGAAAAGAGTGCAATCATATTCAACAGGGCCAGTGCACTGTAACTGCTCCCCCCTCAAGTATTCTACCACAACCTTAAAATCAAAGCAAAACAATCCAAACAACTGTTTTACAGACAACGACCTAAATCAGAAATGCACTTTTATTAACTCTTTACTGAATCAAACACAACAGCTGAGAGGAATCTGAATTGCTTCAGTGGTCTCTGTGCTGGGAACATGGAGCTGCGTCACCTCTGGCCATGTCTGGAAGGCTTGCACAGTGGGATTTCTTGGGGTAATGAGGGTTCTGGAAATAAATGGCAAATGCTGGTGCACAAATCCACTTCTGGGTACAGTCAGGTGAAAAGTCAGAACTGAGTTTGGGGAAGACTGTCAGGATTTGCAAAGAGGGGAAGATGGCAGTGCACTAATGGGCAAAAGAGAGTTAATTTTTATAAACAATCTGTGTTTGTCTAGAGCAGGGTAGAAAACACAATTACATAAATGTATTTCATACACAAACTCTCCTGATACTTCGGGGTATACTAGGCAATAGCCCTGATCTTGCCTCTCTGCAGGCTTCAGGGACAGGTACTCATGGCATCCCAGCAACAAAGCAGCCTTGGAATCACTGAGGGAAAACACTAATGGAGGCCCTCCCCACATGACTGAATCAGAAAATCATTAGGGTTGGAAAAGCCCTCTAACATCAAGTCCTATGCACCTAATACTGCCAGGTGCACCACTAACCTACATCCCCAAGTGCCACATTCACATGGCTTTTTGAACACTTCCAGTGACTCCACTACAGTCCTGGGCAACCTGTTCCAATGCCTGACCACCATCTTCATAAAGGAATTTTCCCAATATCCAATTTAAACTTCCCCTGTTGCAATTTGAAGCTGTTTTCTCCTGTCCTGTCCCCTGTTATCTGACTGCCCTCTCGTGTCAGGGAGTTGTGCAGAGCCAGAAGGTCATCCCTGAGCCTCTTTTTCTCCAGGCTGAGCACCTCTCTCAGCCCCTCCTGGTGCTCCAGTTCCTTCCCCAGCTTCATTTCCTTCTCTGGACCTGCTCCAGGCCTGTGTGCTGTCACTTCACTGCTTCAGAACAAACCAAACCCCAGCTGTGGGCTTGTTATTCCCTACCTCAAACATGTGCTCCAGACCCTTCACTGAGGGCTGTGATTCACAGTTTCTGGTGATTTCAGCCCAGGTAGGTGTTATTTATTGATTTTCTCTCTCCACTCCACTACTCCTCACTCCCCTTGAGAGTGATTTTTCTCCTCAGAACTTCACACCTGCCCTGGTCCCTTGAGCTGAAACCATTGCTAAGCTCCAGCTACCAAGCTCTGAACTGAGGGAACTGATAACCTTCAGCAAACAGGTGGGGAAAATATCTGGAAGAAGTGACCTTTTACACTGTCCCACATGGACAGAGATTGTGAGGAAAAGCCCTCTTTCTCCAAAAATCCCACTTACAACCCATGCAAGTGAGGGGCACTGAAAACTGCCCATATGTAGAAGCACCAAGCCATGCACCCTAAAGCTGATGCACTGTAGCCTACTTTCCTTATCATTCACATGTATAATTTCCCTATGGAAAATATATTTCCAAGGAATGGTTCCATTTTCTTTATTAACCAACAGATCTTGGCAAAATGAGTTTGTAAACATTTACTTTTAGTGCAGTGGAATAATTAATGGTTCCATTTTCAACTTCTCCGAAAGGCTTGTCTTTCTATTTCCTTCCTTTTCTGTCTGTCTCACTGCAAGTCAGGACTGATTGGATCCCATGGAGCTCACCTCTGTGGCTGAGAAGCGTTTGCTGCTTTATAAATAGACTGGTTTTAATATTTAAAGTGTTGGATTGGTAACTTAGAAAAAGCATTTGGGGATTTTAATGAAATATTTAAATGCTTGAAAGCAGTCCTTCAGCAAGGCTCACTTTAGCAGTGAGTATTTCTGGAGGCTGCCAGTCCCAGAGGTGCTGCTAAACCCTGACATGGGCACGTAGCCCTGGGAAGGTGCCCTACCTTGCTGTTCTTTAGCTGGGCAAAGCATCTCAAAACAGAGTCCTGAAGCATAACCTTGCAGGTTGTTTTCCAGACAGATATTTTAGGACTGATCAATAGCAAGTAGAATCAGGAAAGGTGATGGTGAGTCCGATTCTCCTCCTGCAGTCATGAATACTGAATGTGGGCATATTAATAAATCAGATACAGTGGTTTGGAAGTGTTTCATAACAAGGCACTGGGACATGACCAAACTGGAGAGAGACGAGCTAACGAGGGTTAGATGAGCTCACTGTGGAAATATTCTCTTTCCTGTCATGCTCTTCTTCCTAGTTTCCATGTGCAGAGGACTAATGCTGCTGTGAGACAGCTGGAGAAGGACACACAGGGCACTGTGATGCTCCAGGGAAGGGAGTGGAGCTGGGGAAGGGGCTGAAGCACCAGGAGCAGCTGAGGGAGCTGGGAAAGGGGCTCAGCCTGGAGAAAAGGAGGCTCAGGGGGGATCTTCTGGCTCTGCACAACTCTCTGACAAGAAGGGGCAGCCAGGGGTGTCAGGCTCTGCTCCCAGGGAACAGGGACAGGACAAGGGGAAATGGCCTCAAGTTGCACCAGCAGGGGTTTAGATTGGATATTGGGAGAATTTCTTTACTGAAAGGGTGGTCAGGCACTGCCACAGCTGCCCAGGGCAGTGGTGGAGTCCCCATCCCTGGGGGCCCTTGCGGACAGGGGTTAGTGGTGAACACAGGGGGGCTGATGTTGGACTTGGTGATCCCAAAGGTCTTTTCTAGCTTTAAGGGTTCTATCTGGTGCAAGTCAGAGCACGCACAGCCAAAGTCTCCCTGTCAGACACACCTGCCCTGTGTCTGCTGCAGGTGGTTGGGGCTTGAAAATACACTATTTTATAAATTAACATCTAAAAATATTTTTCAGGAAGTGTTGTCTCTGCTTGCTTTGTTTATGAATTAGTGGAACAAGACTGAGTAGGAACATATATCCAATTATCTCCAAGCCCCAAAAGTAAAGCTTTTGCAGGCACAATCTATGATAAATATGTAACTGTTTCAAACAGATTGCAACTTAGGAAAAAGAGACATCAGCAAGGATAAAAGAGACGAAGGAAAAAGGTTTATAAGCAGTTCTGTTTAAAACCAGTGCAAAGCTTTGAGTCAGTTATTTCTGAAAGAAGGCTGTCTTGTGGAAGGCAAAAGCAAGGACAACCATTGGGAAGCCTGGTGGGATCAAGAGAAGGAGGAAAGTAGGAGTTGTGAGGGCACCTACAGAGAGAAGATTATTCAAGTTTTCCATTTTTGGATTTGAAAGCCTGCTTCAGAAATCAGTCTTTCCTAACAGCTCCTTGCCAGTTACACCCTGGGTCGCTCTGAATCACATCTGCCTCACTGAGTGACAAAAGCAGCTTGTTATTACAGCCAGCACAGCACAGCTCACCATGCTGGGAAAGTGGGAGCTGCACTCAGTGATGTCTTGTGCAGCATCAACAATTGCCACCCAAGTGCTGATTTGAGATCCATTTTATCAGAGGATGACAAGGGATGGCCAGGGAACACAGCCTGAACTCCAGGCAGCAGGCTGAGCTTGTGACCCTGGCAGAGCTAAGAGTCAAAATAACCCACCTGCACTGCTTCCTTCCAGAGAGATGTTGGTTGGAAAAAACCCGAGCACTGTATCCAGGCCCCACACAGTTGGGATTTTGTCAATGTTAAAATCAATTAATCAAACCAATAAGGTTATGTGTTATATAAGGGTAGTCTGTCAATATTAAAATCAATAAGGTTAAAGTGAGGTTAGGTATATAGTCTTATTATATATAACAATCTTACTATAATAGCAACATAGAATATCCTGAGCTGGAAGGGACCCACAGGGATCATCCGGTCCAGCTCCTGGCTCTGCACAGACCCCCCAACAATCCCACCCTGTGCATCCCTGAGATCATTGTCCAAAACATTCCTGGAGCTCTGGCAGCCTCAGGGTCATGCCCATTCCCTGGGGAGCCTGGGCAGTGCCAGCACTCTCTGGGGGAAATGAGATATCCAATGTTCTATTTACCAACACACACAGAGGTGTAGGGTCAATGTTATCAGCATACCTGGCCACAGCTCAAAGCAGAAGAGTGTTAGGGAAGGAACAGGGGCTCTCTGCACACAGGGAATGCTGAGTTACTGAACTTGGCAACATACAAGCACTTGAGAAAGCCCAGTGATGGGAATAATGCAGACCAGATGGACACTCAGCAGCAGAGAGGAAACCTACTGCTGAATGGCTGAGGGGAGATTTTGCTGTCATACTGGAAAAGAAGTGGTGCTGGCTTGCACACCACATGCTGAAGTCATTGGTATATTTTGGGATCACTCAGATCTGCATTTTTTAAGGCCTGCACATAATGCATATAAATCAATGCCCAGCAAAGGGAGTAAAAAGACTCCAAATGATTTTATGTCCACAATCTCATATGCCTGAAAGACAAAAATAAGACTGGAAAAAAGAAGAGTTGTGAGTGGCTGAACTGATAAGCCTGGAAAAACAAGGAAGAAAGGAACTGACTGGCTATCAGCCCCTCCAGACATGGAGGAGTCAGCACTTCCAGGAAAGAAAGCAAACAGCTCTGGTGATATCCAGGTAACAGAGTCCACACATGGAGGAGACTTGGTGAAGAGAGATGTCACTGTGATGCAAAAGCTGAGTAACAGATGAGCTAAATCACTGAAAGAGGAACAAACAAGCAACTCTCACAAGAAAGCCTGTCCAGGACAGGTGCTGGGGTTGGACACACCTTGAGCATGGAGAGTGTCCATCTGCCAAAGACACTGGGCAGATGGAATCCCTCCCAGAGCCACCTGTGCAACCAGGAATGCAGCCAAAGCTACTTCCCTGCAGACTTGTTAAGAAATCAGATTTCTGAGAGCTGGGCACTTCCAGTAATCCCAAAGGGAAAGCTCTAGAGAACTCAAACTTCTCCAGCTGAAATATCTGTAAGGGAAAAGATGTAGGAATAAGACTTAGAGGAATATTTGCAGTGCATAGCACAAACACAAGACCAAGTGTCCTGCAATAAATGTGGTTCTTCCTACCCACCACTGCTGCTGAGTAGTGTCTACAGCACACATGCCATCCTTGAAAATTTGACTATGAAAGATAGGAAAACCAGCAATAATCCTGATCCACAGCTATGCTGGACAATCTATACATGCTTTCTGAACGTCCAGCATGTACAAGAATTATCAGAGATCTTGTAATAATTAAAGAGTTAGACATGGACCAAGAAGATCATTGTCAAGGGAAATGTGAGGTCTTCCCAGGAAATGCAGCATAAGTAGGAAAAATAAACCACTGCTGCAATTCTCTGATCAAAATCAAATTCTTCCCAACCAAGAAGCTGGAGAAAGAGCAGAGAGATGACATACTCCAGCTGCTAGAAAGAAACCAATGGAAAGACCCATGCAGAAATGAAAGAAAAGTGGGCAGAGAAAGGATTAGGCTGTGCAGCTGCATGGCAGGGCTCAAAATTGGCTGCACATGTATTGCCAAGACACAGAAGCTTTTAAAGAGAGCTGACCTCAGATTAGTGGCCTGGTCTCCAGCCTCTAAAGTACATTATATGTTCCTTACTGCCACTAAACAGATATACTGGAGCTCTGCACCTAAAATGAACCACTAGAAGAGCAGGACAGTGTGAGTCATACTTGCTATCCGTGAATTTCTGCTGATGTTGAGGGATCTCAGTTGGCAAGAGGAGTTATGTTTAAGAAAATCACAAGACACAGCAGGTTTTCCTAGTTTAGCCATACCCCAGAGCTCTTAGGCAGGATTTCAGGTGTTTGTACCCTGACCACCAAAGCCTTTGGACTTCCCCATGAAAGTCCTTCCACAAGCACAGCTGCACAGCTTATTATATTTGACTTTCCAGCAGTTTATCAGACTCAACCCAGGTTACAGCTTTTTTTTCACCACAAACAACCCATATAGCAACAACATGAGGACACTTTCTGTTGACTCTAGAAAAAAATAAAAGCACTGTGGCTCCATAACCACCCAACCTGCAGCTGCAGAGCTCTGTCCAAGCCATAATTGCTCCTTTAGAAGCTGGAGGAGTCCTCCCATAACATCTAATCACTATTCACAGCACATGCAAAGCAGAGCTGAGTTTTTTTGAGCAGCCTTGACAGGCTTGATTTCAAAATTTCACTGTTCTTGAGGAGACCTAATTTGCATGACTTCAGACAGGTCTCTCTGAAAGCTTGTGTGTGAGGCATTGCCTCCTTAACAACCAGGCAGGAGCTGGGCAGTGCTCAGAGCAGGTGAAAGGGGATCAGATTTGGCCAGACTTACGTCAGCCACAGGGATGAGAGTGTCAGCAAGGTGACCAATGCGGTTCTTCCTGTACAGCCACGACATCAGCAGTATCCCCAGGGCCACATCAATCAGCAGAGACACAAAGATGTTGGCTTTCCTGCAGGCAGGTAGAGAGAAACAGACTTAGAGAAAAAGGAAGGACAGTGTTTAATGTTTCAATGACAGTTGTTGGCTTTGCTCATGTAGCACCTTTAATGTCCCAGAAACACCAGGACAACTCACTGAAGAGGAACAATTTTGGAATCTTTTCACTTCCACTGGTGTGCTGCTCCTTCTGTAGCCAAGTGCAGGAGAGGTTTGTTCAGCCTGGAGAAGGGAAGACTGAGGGGAGACCTCACAGCTATTTACAGCTTTCTCCTGAGGAGCAGCTCTGATCTGTGACCAGGGACAGGACCCAAAGGAACAGCTGGAGCCGTGGCAGGGCAGGGTCAGGTTGGATATTAGGAAAAGATTCTCCCCCCAGAGGGGGCTGGCACTGCCCAGGCTCCCCAGGGAATGGGCATGACCCTGAGGCTGCCAGAGCTCCAGGAGCGTTTGGACAATGACCTCAGGGATGCACAGGGTGGGATTGTTGGGGTGTCTGTGCAGGGCCAGGAGCTGGGCTGGATGATTCCTGTGGGTCCCTTCCCACTCAGGACATTCTGTGATTCCATGATTCTAAACTCAGAGCCACTGAGAGCCTGCCACACCATGGAACCTTTCTTAGTAGGGAGCAAAGAGGGGATTGAAGCTACAAAGAGGACTGTTAGACAGAAAGGTATATACACACTCAAGGGGGATTTACCAATTACCAGTACCAAGGGCACCAGCACCTGGCACATCCACACTGAGATCAGATGGCTTTCCCAGATAAGGCAATAAATAGTGGTTTTGAGTTCATACACAAACCCAGAAGGGCTGCTGAGCTGCCCCTTCCTTGCTAGAGTTTCTGAATGGAATTCCATGATGTGAGTTATTCAGGAATGAGACTGAACAATCACAGTTACTTTTGGCCTTTAAATCTGTTAATCTATTTTAAGTGTTCCCTGAGAGTCTATTACTGCAGGATCAGAGAACCACACAGAACAAGACTGGCTGTGGAAGAGCTGTAGGGCATCCAATATCTGTCTCAGATCTCTGCTCTGTTCCTCTCACTGTGCTGCATGTTTGCTTTTTCTCTTACACTTTGTTACTGTTCTAACACTGTAAATAGAGGCTCTGGTCTGCAGTTTCTGCACAAAAAGCTTCCCCAAAAGAGTGGGTGAAACAGCAGAGCATCTAAACCTTTCTGCTCTTATGGAAAAAGCCACTGAACATTGATGGATGGCCGTGGTTGACAGCAGCACATGTGAAAGCAATGAGCCTGTGAGAGTAGTGACAGCAAAACACTCACACATAGGTGCAGTATAAGCTTTTGGGGTGCAATATCCATGTTGCCTTTCCTGGGCTAGGGAAAAAGGCAGGTATCTGGCAAAAGGCATAATTAACATATAAAGATACAACTATATATCCATATGAATACAGTGTAGAGTAAAGATATGCAAACTAGCAGGGAGTAGAACAACATGATAGGGTGCAGTGAGGATCTAGTGCTGTCCAGGCATGGGATCCATGGTTTGGGTTCCCCACAGGAGACAGGAATAGAGCCAAGACACACCTAACTTTACATGTACTCCATACCTCATCAGCTGATTTTGGTTTTGAGCCTTCTTGTTGCTGCTGATGACCTGGAGGTGCTGCAGGCGATGTCCCAGCTGCTCACAAGTTGAGAGTTTGCTCCACAAGAAAGACAAAGGCCAAAACGTCAGCACCCTGCAGAAACACATGGGAATGTCTCCTCTTGCCTTTGCCATGCAGCAGGCAGGCCAGCATCCAACTTCCATGCAAAACAGACAGTGTTAAGGTTGTGCAACCAGAGTTGGTGATTAGATGTTAATGACTCTGAAACGTTAACAGAATTAAGGCAGCCTTGCCAGACCAAGACATGCAGACAACCCAAGCTCTCATTTGCACTCTGTCAAACCACATCTCACTTTTCCAAGAAAGCCACAAGGCAATCCTGATTCCAACCTCTGCTTTTGGATACATCACTGGGCTTGCACAATGCTCCAATCTCCAGGAGATCAGAGTCAAGTTGTGTTCAGTGCAACAATACAACATGGTGTAACTGCTGCACAAAACCCCAGTGTTACTCATCATGGATCATGGAATGGTTTGGGTTAGAAAGGACCTTAAAGCTCATCTCACTCGCCCCCCCTGCCACAGGCAGGGACCCCTTCCACTAGCCCAGGTTGCTCCAAGCCCTGTCCAGCCTGGCCTTGGACACTGCCAGGGATCCAGGGGCAGCCACAGCTTCTCTGGGTACCCTGTGCCAGGGCCTGCCCACCCTCCCAGGGAAGAATTCCTTCCCAATATTCTATCTAACCCTGCTCTCTGGCAGTGGGAAGCCATTCCCCCTTGTCATTTCCCTCCATCTCTTGTCCAAAGTCCCTCTCTAGCTCTCCTGGAGCTCCTTTAGGCACTGGAAGGGACTCTAAGGTTCCCCCAGAGCCTTCACCTCCCCAGGTGAACACTTCCAGCTCTCCCAGCCTGGCTCCAGAGCAGAGGTGATCACAAGTCTCTGTGTGGTGTGAGGCTATTATAACAAACAGCTGTGCACTCCAGGCAGTTTATGTCCCTTTTGCCCCCTCTTTTCTTTTTTCTTCCACTTGATCCTTCTCTTCCTTTTTTTTTTCCTTTATTACTTCCAAATTCCTTTCTCAGGGTCTTCACTTCTACCTTCTCTCCACTGCCTTGCAGTGACCAGCATTATGTAGATAACACAACATTTAACATTTAATTAGGTTTCAAAGTTAACATCCACATTAGGCTTGTAGGGGAGGAAACAGTCACAAGGTTCTTTTCTTATGACTCAGAAGAAAAGTACAAAATGATGCTCAATTATTTTGAGGAGTTACTTTTATTACCACACAACCTATAACGCAAGGACAGTTGGTGATTTGTGCAGGCTGAAGTGACACAGTACTGGGAGCAGGCTGCTCACAGAAACCACTGCAACATATGGCACCAGGTTTGGTCTGGGGGATAAATTCTGATGTGGATGTAATTTGGATCACTTCTCTCCTGTACACAGGAATACACTACACCAGCCAGCGCAGTTGTTGCACTATTTTCACAGTGTTTTACTGGTTTTTATTACAGGTCCAGGAATCCACGGTCACTTTTAGTCACTTCATCTACTCTCCTGTACTGCTTTGGCATGGTTTTTCAGGTTACATTCATTTCGCACACTACCATTATTCCTTGTATCCTGCTTCACTCTGGAAATTGCACAGCTGCTTGGATCATTACTGAGCATTGCCTGGAGATGGATGTCCCTGCAAATTGTGCGTGCCTTCCACGGATTTCACCCGGAGCATGCCAGCCCATGCCCAGCAGCAGATGCCTCCACGACTGGCCAGGATGGGCACACTGGGGTGCCCACTGCTATTTATACAATTCACACCAATCACAAGGGTACGGTTCCTCCAAACCCTGCTTAATTTCCTGGGACTGCTGTCCCCTTCCTTCCCACACTCTCCCGAGCCCTTTGAACCCCACTTCGAGCACAGTTTGTCAGCTTAAGGACCAGAGCGTTGAAGTCCCCCTCTTCCCCCTCCCTCTCCATTCAAATTTCAGACACATTTGGTTTGAAACACACGCAGTGTAGTGTGAATCATTCTTAATTTGAGGTCTCCAAGTTACTCAGCCCTGCGCTACAGCCTCCCACCTTGGAGACAAATGAATGCACTGTTCCTCAGCTGACTTGTCAGGAGGAGGGAGCTGAGGCGGTGGAGAAAAGAGCACCATGCAGGGGCGGGGGGGGTGGGGTGACTGCTCTGGCCACTGATCACACACACCTCGGCTCACAGATTCACCAAGACACTGGAGCAGACGAGTTTTCCCTTTCAATTATGCCCCAGCTCAGTGGTTACAAACTCTGGTGTGGCAAAACTTGACTAGAGCAGACAATTGCACTTGAAATGTAAAGAAGGGGAAGGAGGAATGCTCTACCTGTGGGATTATGTACAGATGGCTGAAGGTGAAGAATTATGGGTCAAACACCAGCTGCCAGACCCTGTCAGCTCAGGCAGAAATCAGCAGCTCTGGGGCCCTTTGCTACACTAAGCAGTCACTGGGTGATAGTCCCATCCTCTCTCAGCAGTGGGTGTCTCTCACCATCCATGGTTGCTCCTCAACCTGGAGGCAGCCAGCCTCTGGGTCAGTCCCAGTCTGACACCCCCAGGCAAGAGAAAGGACAGGCTGCTGTTGTCTGCCTGAGGAATGTCTTGCACAAGTGGGAATGATTCCCAAAGCAGCCTCATCCCCAGAGCACCAAAACATTGTGCAGCCTGGAATGGTTCAGCTCCTCAACGGGACACCATGGGCCCAGAAACATATCAGAGGGATGTCCTTGTCTGTGCAACAACTGACTTTCTTTTCACTCACCACCACAAGCACAACCTCTATTCCACTCACATACTTTCTTTGGAAAGGAAATACATACACATACTTATTGAAATAAAAATACAAACATACTGCAAAAAGCTCAATAGAGCAGCTGCAAAATGTGCTCCTCTTTGTGAGCACTGAGGAAGAAAGCAAAAAAATATTCCTTGCGTGGTGTCCTACCCCTTTGCACATCAACTGCATTGCCAGAAATACTCCCACTTGTTTACAACACAGTATATAAACGATTTTTAGAACTTCAATGGAAAACCAACCAGATGAAAAAAAAACAACAAAAATCCAGTGACGTTGTGTCATTGCATTATTTAAGCAGCAGGAGATCTTTGGGGTATTTCCAAATATATGGAATTTTAGCAATAAATTAACATAGCCTCCATGAGTAAGTCTTGATTTTCCAATTCAGTTTTTTCCCAAGAGTGAGAGGGGAATTTTCGGATATCAGATGAAAAGCAATCTTTCTGAATCTGATCACATGCAAATGTTAAGCTCCATTAACGAGAACTCCTGTGTGTTTTCTTGCTTCTTGCTAGAAACTGCAGGAGCAGTGCCTCCCTTTGGATGTGGAACTGGAGGTGCTTATAAACAGACTTTTATTAAAACAAGCACATGGAATTTATTGCCTCAAGACTAAAACATCCTAATGTCCCCAAGAGCAGAGACCTTCAGGGATAATGGGAATGCTGCTCCCCCATTCTCTGAAGCAGAATCGCAGTGGCCACCCCTTAGCACACGGTGGTGCTGAAGAAACGCCTTAATTCAGGATGTGCAGGACTTGGGAACACGGGGTGAGCTTGGAGGGATGACAGCGACTCACTCCCTGAGATTTCCAACACTGCTGCCCTGCTTCTCCAGTGCAAATACACAACAGGGGCATATCCAAAAATTCCCAAGCCTCCCCAGACTGAGAGGACATTGCTGATCTCTTTCTTTAGCCCTTCAAAGCTGACCATCCCTTAACATCACAAGAAATGGAAAGAAAGAAATCCTGTGACTTGAGGAAGAAAGCAACTAGTAAACCTTATTTTATGGGATGTTCTGTCCCAGCATGGGGAGGAGGGGACTGGAAAGACACCTGCAAGTGATATCTTGAACCCTCCCTGCCTTGAGTATGTTGGCATGAAGGAGGTTGTACCACACATCATGTGCAAAATGAAACCAAATTCCTTTAAATGACTTAGAAGGTCAAGCAGGAGACTTGTTATAAAGCCAGGTACTGGCTGGTAATCTTTGTTCTCCAAGACTGATGTTTTAAGACATGTATGAGATAAGTAAATATAAAGTTGATACTGTGGGTGAATAAAACAAAGAAGAGAGGAAGCTCTGCTTCCCAAGGCTAAGGACAGGCTCAGTGCAGGTTTATGCACAGCAAGCCTTGCATTCTGCCTGCTGCCAGGTACAGCTGGCTGCTGCTCTACTGCAAAACATCCATCCTGGCCCTAGGAAAAGCTGAAGCCAGAATTCCTGAGAAGCTGGGTAGCAGCTATCTGGGCCCAACCTGCCAGCTGAGTTTGAGCTCCTAACTTATGTTTAGACTGCAGACTGTGACTGGATGCCGGCAAGGCTTGGGCTTAACCTGACTCCAAGCCTGGCCTGAAGCCTGGCACCAGTTGAGGTAGGACCAAGTGAGACCAAGTGCCCGTGCAGAAAAGAATCACCCTCTCTGTTGGCGGTGGCACAGAGACAGAAGAAGGACCTTTGGAGCTGACTCCAAATCTTCTGCCCAACCATAAAGTTGTGCTTTAATCACCATTAAGAACCAGTAACACACAGTATCTAAAGAGCAGGCCCAGGACACAGGGGTCCTTGAGGATATCAGGCTTGAATCTCAATCTCTTCCAATAATCCAAAACTGGACAGTTTTTCCTTTGTGTACCAGATTCTGTAACCCCACTGCTCAGAAAATCTTTGCATGGGCAGAGTTTCACTGTAACTCTTTTACAACTGTATCACACAATTTGAAACCTGTTAAATACCTCCATTCCTTTAGGCTGTACTTAAGAAGATTTATCTATGAATACAGTAGTAGCTGTTATCAAAAGTCCATCAATTGTAGTGTCCCCTTGCAGCTTAGAACCAGAACTCCACCCCCCTCTCTGTCACAACCTCTCCAGGCAGCCGCAGTGGTGGAATCACCATCCCTGCAAGTATTCAAAAAACATATGGCACTTGGAAACATGGGTTAGTTGTGGCCTTGGCACAGCTGGTTGGGTTGATGGTTGGACTTGATGACCTTAGAGGGCGTTTCTAGGTAAATTATCCTATGATTCTAAGTTTCTTCCCTTCAAATCTGCTCAGAATTAGTTTTCAGTCCAAGCACTCGCCACATGTTACATTTGGGGCATCCTATTCAGGCTCACAGTTGTGAGAACAGGATTTCACCAAGGATTCAGGTTGAGCAGCAATCCCTCTAAACTTCTATAAAGTGCCAAGGTTGCAGCACCACAGTCTCTTGGAGAGAGGATGGATTTAGAAACAGTATTTGCTGATGTTTCACAGCTGCAGAGGGACTCACAGCAAACAAGGAGGAGGGAGTCTCCAGCTATGGAGCCATTAAGGAAAGCCTCATGTCATTCCATCAGCCACAGACTAGCTGGAAATCCACTGTTTTCAGCTATGATGAAACTGAAGCAGGGCTGAACTATCCCTGCTGCAAATGGGGAGGACATGAATGCCTACCCAGAAAACCTCCCAGCTCCATGAAGAGCTTTGAGGGAGCCTTTGGCCTCGTGTTTTCCTGTTGGAGTGGAGCTCCAACAGGACCTCTTGCAGCAGCCTGTTTCCAACAGAACAATTTTTCATCACATTTCTCACTGGGGTTGAGCAGTAGTCCTTCAATCCCTAAACATGAATTACATTTCCAGGCAAAACAAGGCAGGTGACGTCACATCACCTACCTGCTCCTGCAGATCCCAGAGACCAGTGAGAGCAGGAACGTCAGCAGCATGCAGGCAGGCACGGAGGCCTGCTTCAGCAGCTCCACGATGATACTGGCCTCCACCCCATCTGACTGCCAGTGGGTCAGCTTGATGGGCCCCTCGTCATACCTGTCCGTCATGAACAGGACCTGGCTCCTGGCCACCGTGTCGAAGATGGCCGAGAGCTTTGAGGCATCCTCTGCCCTCTGGCCAGCTGTTTCCAAAGGGGGGTGCAGGTGGGAAAGCATGACCTTGCGCTGGTCATAGTACACCAAGATGATTTCTTCCTCCTGAGGGTTCTTAGAGTGTTTCTGAAGGGTAGAACAGCTCCAGAATTTGCTGTCTCCCTCTTTGCTTATCTGGATCCATGGCTCATGGCAGAATATGGTCCCAAGGTCTTCCAAGAACTCACTGAGACTCTCTTCTTTCTCCTGTTTGCTATTGCTCCATGAGCCAAGCACAGAAACACTGACTTTAGTCATGTGCTGCACTTCCCCAAGGTACTGCTTCACCTGGACAGGAATAAAGGGGAAGTGTACCACAGCAAGGATGACAGCAGAGTTCTGCTCGGAGATCCAGCGGCCGATCAAAATGCCGCTGTCTGCTGAGGAGCAGCACGATGGAAAGAACACCTTCAGTACCATGGCAGTGACCTGGAGGGACGTACACCTGCCAATAAACACAAAAATTAAACTTGAGGATGGTGAGTAAATGCAAGGAAAATCTGAGCTGGCCAAAGCCACCAGAGAGGAGAACTAAGCATGTTCAAAAACATTAAGCCCAACTACTTGAGTTGACATTAGTGACAGCCAACAGCCATACACACATTCAGGAGGTTACTGGTGATCTGCAGTCTTTGAAATGAGGGAAGCTGAGCCTGGAGTTTCCCAGTAAAGCCCTTCTCCCAGTCCTGGAAAGTCTTTCATGGTGGTACATAGATAAGCACAGCCCATCAGACCAGCCAAGATCTGGAATTCACACAGCCTTAGATCTTGAATCCCACACTGGATGTGCTGAAGCACCTCCTAGAGAAGGGACTACATCATAGGGCACAGTGGTGCCTCTGGGGAGTATTTCCTGCTGCAACCAACAATCAAACACTGGTTCATGCTATTCAGTCTCCTTTACCACCTTACAACCCAGAGCTCTGCAGCAAACTCACAGAGCAACCCCGATTCCATCACTCAGCTCCTCCTGCCTCACTCCTCTCATCTGGAAACTGAGACGATAATTTTGTCAGAAGGGACTACAGTGATTAATTGAAGTAGTTTTAATTCATTAGATTCAACAGCCTAAAAAATGAGAAGCATTTCTACTTTATCAGTGCTCTTTATCTTTAGTGCTTTTCTCCCCATCATTAAGAACACATCTCAATGGCCTTGGGAGACTTTTCCAGAAAGGAGCTTTGAGGCAGTTGACAGTGTCTCTTTAAATAAGGCGGAGGTTTCTAACAGGAATGTAATTGCAGTAAGGAGGGCGCTGGCGCACAACAGGCAGCATCCGGCGCCCGTTGTCCTTTCCTGTCCTTCGGTGCTTTGTTAGGGATGTGAAACTCTGCAGGCCCCCGAGGCTGCTCCTCTGCAAGGGACCCAGTCAGTTGGAAAGGGAACACAGAGGGTATTTACAACACGGAGAGAGGATGTGCAGCGGGAAGGGCCTGGTGGCTTTTTCCTCTCCCTTAGCAGAGGAGAGCTGAGCCAGTAAAGCTCAGCATCTGGGAATTTCCTACAGCATGGAGGGATGGCGGAGCAATTACGGCGAGTGATTAACCTCTGGGGTTAATCACTCGCAGTGGGGTAATCTGGGGAGTTGTGGACTCCCCATCCCTGGAAGTGTCCAAAGTCAGGTTGGATGGGGCTTGGAACAAACTGGGACAACGGAAGGTGTCCCTGCCAATGCCAGGGGGGTAGAATGAGATGCTCTATAAGGTCCTTTCCATGGCAAACCGTTCTATGATCTATGACTCTTCTGAGATCCTGCTTCCTCACAGGCTTCAGGTCTCTGAGGTTATCCCTCTGGTCAAAGAGGGAGAAATGAAGTCCCTCCGTGGTGTCCAGATCTTGCTGGGGGATGAAAGATCTCTGGAGCAGCGAGGGCTAGTGCCGGATGTGTTCAGCACCTGTGAACACTGTGCTTCCACCACACTGCCAACAAAATCCCTCTGGAGAGGGAAGCCTTGGGATGTACTTTGCATTTTTGCAGTAAAAGGGAAAATTCAGTCCAAGGAAAAACATGAAGGACAGCCCCATGATGTTTTTCCCATCGAAGGAGAGAGAGTTGTTCTGAGTATTGCTACAAGAGACTCTCAGTGTTTATGCACGGCTGTCCTTAAAGGTCTGTCCATCCACTGGATATTTTAGAGAGGAATTGTCAACTGACTCTTCATACCGACATTTATTTTTCACTGAGATTGTTTTTAAAGATAGCCACAACCCTCTGGGAAAACTTTTAATGGAGCAGAAACACTTGTCATCCTTATATTCTCTAGTTTGTGAGTTTTTCCTCTTACACCTTCCCTAACTTTTTAAATTAACATAGTTTTACGCATCCAACTACTCTGGCTATAGCTCAGGTCAAATGATCTGTCCTTTGGAAGCTTGAGACATGGTAGAGAAGATTCTGATTTGATTTTCAGGCTGTACAAAATATCTTGATAGTTGAAAACCCAGCTGATCAACTATTGTTATGTTAATGTTCTCATATTCCCAAATCCACGACTTGTCATGCATCCATCTCATTCATTTCAATAGACTGAAATATCAAATGTCATCACAGTCAACTGCTTCACTGCTGCTAATTTTAACAAAAAAATCTTACCAATGCTCATGCAGCCCCTGTTCATCAAGTGCCTAAAATCTTCGAGATCGACCTATTTCTGCTGAAAACATCTACTTTTCCCTGAGAGCACCAATGCAATGATCTCAGGTCACCAAAATGAACAAAATAAACACCACCTAAAATGTATTACTGCAACCAACAAATGAATACAGGACTCCAGGACTGATTAATTCCAGAATTTTTGCTAGAAACGCAAAGGAGAATGGCGGGATGTGGTCACAGTCTCACCCCAGAGGCTGTCCTATGGCTACAGGATGCCAAGGGGAACTGATCCCATAGCAGACCCACACCTGACCATCCCATGATCCTTGTAGGGGGATGGATATTAAGAATCATAGAACTGTGGAATTGTAAAGGCTGGAAAAGCCCTCCAAGACCATAAAGTCCAGTCATTCCCCCAGCACCACCAGCATCACCACCACTAAACCATACCCTCAAGTGCCACAAGCACACGGCTTTTTGAACACTTCCAGGGCTGGCATTCCACCACTGCCCTGGGCAGCCTGTGACAGTGCCTGACCATGCTTTGCATGAAGAAATTTCAACATCTCTCCTATCTATATACGTATTAAACCTCTCCTGGCACAACTTAAAAGTCATTTCCTCTCCTCTTGTCCCTATTCCCTGGGAGCAGAGCCCTACCCACC
>VWZV01007377.1:775690-896815 GCA_013397155.1 Irena cyanogastra
CTAGATAAAAGGTTTGAGGTTTTATTTTTGTTGTTGGATGCCACAGAATTGGAAGTAAGATGGGGGAGATTAGGTCTTCTGGGAGGGAGCTCAGCTTCCTGGGATGGGACAGGCTGATCCTCCGTTCCTGCAGACCATGCAGCCCCACTCCCTGCTGCTTGCTTCACTCTGCAGGGAGCGGGGTCCTGGAGGGCACACAACAGGGTGTCTGTTGTGTTCAGTGCCTGTTCCAGGGTCTGGCCGGAGCAAGGCTCTCTCCGGGGATCATTTGGGATGAGAGGCAGTGACTTGGGTCTGAGACATCAGCAGAGACCGAGGAGTTGTTAAGCTCCATGCCCACCCGGCGGGCCGGGGCGCAGAGAGGAAAACGCCCGTCTCTGTGTCGGCACACCCTGCCCGCCTTCCCCTGGCCCCTGTCGATAAAGGCAGCGGACGTGACTGCACCCTCCTCTCCAGCAGACAGCAGGGCACCTCCCGCCCCAGGATGTGGGTCAGTGTGAGGAGTTCCACGATTCCATGTGGAATTTACTCCATGCAGTGGTTGTTGCTTCCCTGTAGAGGTCAGGAATGCAGCACAGAAGGAGTTACCTTCATCTTACCCTTTTCCTGAAGTCAGCTGCAGACCCAGTGTGCTGTTCTCTGATTGCAAATCCCTCCCTAAGTAGCCTGAGAATGAATTGGGACAGACCAGTTGGCTCAATCATGCCAGGCTGGACAGGGCTTGGAGCTACCTGATCTAGTGGAAGGTGTCCCTACTTATGGCAGGGTGTAGATCTGGGTGATTTTTAGGGACCCAATCCAAACCATTGTGTGATTCCATGATTCTGTGATGGACAGAGTATGGACTTCTGGCATGGCCTTACCCCTCTGGTCATGCTCTGGCATCAGGAAGATGGGACCATGGCACATCAAAATTGCATGGAGAGAGGAGGAATATTTATATCAGCTTTGGAAAACACAGAAGGAATCAAGGGTGTGGTGATAACAAGTTTGCCGAGGCACCAGTGCAAGGCCAATTCTGAGTAGCTGGGTCATCCTTTACATACTCTAGTGGATCCAGAGCTGGTCTAGCCCTGGAGAAGCTGGGGGCCATCAGGCAGTCAGGTCTAGGGCAATGTCCCATCCCTGGAAATATCCAAGGCCAGGTTGAACAGGGCTTGAAGCAACCTGGGATAGTGGAAGGTGAAATGGTCTGCCGTGAAATGGTCTTTATGGTCTCTCCCAACCCAAACCATTCCATTATTCCATTCCATGAATCTGTGAGAGCAGTAGAGCTCTCAGTGCACCAACAGATGCACAGCTCAGCGGGGCTGCAGGGGAACCACCCCCCCTCTCCACCTATGTGTTTGGTTGGGGTCAGCACATGATGCCCCAGCATTGGTGGGTCTGTGCGGGGGCCTCACACAGTACTTAAAGACTTTGACACAGTTCTCCATTGTGTCTGCCACAAAGAGATGCCCAGAGGAGGAGCAAGCCATGCCAGCAGGCCTCTGCAGCCCTGTGGACACCAGGCAGATGGGAGGTCCATGCTCTGGGAATAAGTGGACTGTACGGCGCTGCTCGTCTGCCACCAGGATGCTGCCATTCGTGTCCACACAGACCCCAGCAGGGTTGCCAAACTGGTGTCCATATTTGCTGCTGAGGGAGCAGAGGAGATTACAGCTGCTCATGAAGACCTTGACGTCTCCACACTCCTCGCTCACCACAAAGCCTCCACTGGGCACCGAACTGATGTAGCGAGGTCCCTGCAGATTCGGGACAGAGTGAACATTGAGTGTCCTGAAGGCATGGTCCAGAGCAAAGCTGTGCACTTGGCCTTCTGCATAGTCTGCTACCAGGATCTTGCCCATGGAGTCTACTCCAATACCCCTGGGGGAACCAACCTTCCTGATCTTTATCCATTCCCCCTTGGAGAGGCTAGTGTGAGGGTTGAAGACCCAGATGGCTTCATTCACCATGTCAGCTACAGCCACCATTCCCATCCTAGTCACAGTCACATCTTCTGGCAAGAAAATGCTGCCTCTCTTGCCCGTTTGCTGGCAGGGCAGGGACTGCAGTGTGTGGCCTGTGCTGCTGAGGACGTGGACCCAGGGAGCACTCTCAGCTGTCACGTAGATGGAGCCATCCAGGGAGCAATGGATTCCACTGACACCCCCATAGCGGCTGCCGGTGGGGTTGGGAATCTGCCGGACCAAGTCATCCTGGCAATAGTGGAGGAGGTTCTTGATGTTATCCAGATCTCCACACAGGCTTTTGGCCTTATCTGCCAGCTGGTGGACCTGGTGCTGGGTCACCATGCCCATGCCACGCTGGCTGTGAAGCAGTGGGCTGGCTGACTGCAGTGTGGTAAATGACTTCAGCTGGAGGTTGTAGATGGTTTTCAGAAGCTTCTGCTTTAGCTGGCTGGTCTCCAGCATGTAGTCCATGACAAATCTCTTGTCCCTGTTTGGGGGAAGCAGTTAGGACCATGACTGTTCCTGCCAGCTGCCATCTCTGGGTCCATGCTGTGGTGCTTGCTATCTACCCAGGATCAAGGTGTTGGTGCTAGTCTGGATTCATTTCATGCCACAGAGACCATTTATTGCCAGCTAATTATGAAATAAAGACAAACAAGGACCATGGCATAGAAATGAAAGGGTCAGCAAACTGGACCTGCAGCTGGAGGAACAAGCCAAAAAAGGTCCAACCACTCCAACAGCTCAACTGGTGTCAGACGTGGCCTGAAGAATTATGTGTAAAGGTGGGCCCTGTGTCTGGACATATGGAATGGGACCTCAGACCCTCCAGTTCCTGAGATAGTGGCTTCTTTCAGGTCTTTAACACTTGTTACCCCCATTTTCTGTGAGCCTCATCGCTCCAAACCAAGCTCAATCGATGGTAACACTTGAGTCATTCAGGGTGACCATTCCTCGAGTCCCACATGTCAGATGTCAAATGTGGCCAGTGCATGTCTTTGCTCAGGGCAGCCCCTTTCCCATCCAAATAGTTTAATAGAATCACAGAATATCCTGAGTTGGAAGGGGCCCACAAGAATCATGGAGTCCAACTCCCAGCTCTGCACAGACACCCCAACAATCCCACCCTGGGCATCCCTGAGATCATTGTCCAAACATTCCTGGAGCTCTGGCAGCCTCCGGACTGTACCCATTCCTTGGGGAGCCTGGGCAGTGCCAGCACCCTCTGGGGGAAGGACCTTTCCTGATATCCAACCTAAACCTCCCCTGACGCTGCTTCAGCCATTCCCTTAGGTCCTGTCCCTGTCACAGAAAGCAGAGATCAGCACCTGCTGATCAAGTTATTTCTGAAGTAGCCAACAATTTGTCAGGAAGAAAAGGGGAGATTCTGCTCTGAAAGATACATTCAATCTTCACCATTTTTTTCAGACAAGACACCCACCATAAGAACCCAAATTTTTCTTTTGCACACTCTCCCTCAGTTTTGAAACTAGGCAGCCATGGGAGCCCAGCTTTGTTGTGTTCTCCCCAGACCTGGCTGGATCATAGCTTACAACACACAGCCAGGAGCTGGCAAGTGAACTGTTAAGAGAAATATAATCTCGTTAAAGCTCCTGGAGAGGCATAGCTTTACTTTGCTTTAAATGTGATTATAATTAAAATTATAATGGGCACACTTGACTGTTTTGAGTTGTTTGCAAGCTATCACTCCACTTTTATCGCCCCATGTCCCATGATTGCCTGGATCATGTGCCTTATGCTGCTCACAAAAGTGACATTTCCGCAGACCACAGCTGAAGAAAGCTAAGGCATAGGGTGCCAAATGGTCCTTCTCATATGCAAATACTACAATTATCTAAAAGCCATCCCTGAATAATTGCAGAGTTACCAAATGCAAATATGGAATGGTGGGGATGAGAGAATACAGATGGAAATCCAATTCCTGCTGTTTTGGGGCCTGGGAACAGCTTTTTCTTCCCCATGGTGATTATGCCTTGTGTCTCCAGCAGCAGAGATCTGCTTGGTGGAAACAAGCCCTCCATATCCCACGACACTGCTTGTCAGGGTCCTCCTTCAGAGCTGGACAGAGTCCTCAATCCAAGAAGCTGGATTTTACTGATGGGGAAACTGAGTCACTGCCAGGGAGACGATGTGCCAGCTGCCACACACCCCTCATCAGGAGCATCCACCTCACTTCCTGGGCACTGGACACCCAAAGCTGCCATCAGACCCTTGACGGTGTGTCCTGAGCCTAACTTGAACTGCTTGGGGTCCAAACCCAAGCAGAGGGCTCTCACACTGTCCTCCACACAGCTCAGGCCAACCACCTGTGGATACAAGCCCAGCACCACAGATCCTGTACCTTAGTACTGCTGTCCTGGGGGCTGCCTGTCCTTCCCCTGCAGCGCTGGCCTCCCACTGGCTCTGTCCTGCTCCCTCGTCGGGCTCAGGGCAGTGGGACCGAGGGATGTTGTGTTGTTAGTGACGGGCGACTGCCCTGAAGTCTGAGTAAACACAAGAACTCCTTGTGCTGACAACCAGAAGCAGCAAGACAAGGGCTGATCCACATGGTGTTTACTCCCTGCTGGTCTCCTGCCCAGAGACAAGGTGCCTTTCTCCCAGATTAAGTCTGTGTCACACCTGCCTGCTCCTGCCGGAGGGACGTACCCAGCTGCCTGGGGGTTTGAGGCTTTTATGTGAAGGCAAAAGGGCTGATTTGCTGCTCCTCACCCTTGGCAGCTGCTGGGGTGGGACAGGGACACTCACATGGTGAATTATGACTTCACCACTGCCTCCCCATGTGCCCCAGCCTGGGCACAGTGCAGGTGTGTGTCTCAGTCTCCCCACTTACAAAAAGGAGACTGGTGAATTTTGCCATGTCAGGCTTTGAGATGCAGTGATGGAGAAGCATTTCTAGAAGGGGCAGATAAGCCAGGACTGCTGGAACAGCCCTCCTTTCCATCTCCATGCTGCTCAACCCAGGCTCCCCACAACTGCACAAAACCATGCTTGGAGTTGATGGTTGATGAATTTATTAGTTCTGCTCCAACAAAGAGGGTCAGGAGTAAAAGCAGAGTTAGCAAGGAGCAGCCTGCAAGGGGCTGCTCAGAACTTGCCTGCCCTCCCTGGCAGTGATTCCTGACAGTGCTTCCTGAGAGTGCCCTCTCCACCTTTGCCCGCAGTGAGCTCGAAGCGCCCACCTTAAACCTGGCCACGTAGTGAAGTTTGTGTCTGTTCATTATTCAAATGGGCCAAATGTGAGTGAAGTTTTGTCAGACTCATCCGCCTTTTGAGATGCTTGGAGGGGCTGCATGTGCCTCCCTTAGGACTGAGGAAGCAGGCTGGGGTCCTTCTGGCTGCAGGAGCTGTGGGATGGGGATCTCCAAAGTCCCAGGGCTGGGTGCTCTTCTCACCAAATATTTAGGGGCCTTCTGCTCCTGGATCCCCTGAACCTCACACTGCCTGCCTCAGACCTATTACCAGCCAAAATTACAAAGATAACTTGACATGACAAGTGCCGGGGCCACTTCATCCAAGCCCCAGCAGGACGGGAGGCAGCTTCAAAAACCATCTCCCAGGGCAACAGGGTCTGACCTTTTGTTTTGCTGTTATGTGCTCCATCACCAGGATAAACAAACACAGCCTGGCCCTGGGGCTCCCGTTCACCTTTCCAGGACCGTGGCTCTGTCACAACCTGTTCAGAAGCTATCCCAGACCCCAGGAGAGGCCTGTGTCATGGCAGAGCCCTGGCACAGCCCATGCCCATGCCAGCCCTAGGAGCTGCAGGGTTCAAGGACGTGGGCATGGTCGGACTGCTGCTGCCGGAGATGGACCAAGGGAAAGAGAGGTTGGGTTCAGTTCAGGCTCTCCTGGAGCACATTCCTTGCAGGTATAAGTGGCAAACTTCACCCCTTGTGGCTTTTCCTTCCCTGGCACAGGGACAGCAGCTCCTGGTTGTGTGTCCACAAGGAACACACGAGCCCTGGGTCTCTGCCAGTCCCTGTGCCCAGGGAGACAGGCACGGTGCTGGCCTGGGACACTACAAGTGTGCAGGGAGTCAGCAGGAGATCCCACAGGAGTCAAGGTCACTGCTACCAAGTCACAGACTTGTGGGAAAACAACCCAAACCCATCCACTGAGAATATTTCCCCACCTAGAGCACAGCTTTGTGACTGGGGAGAGTATGGGGAAACCCGAAAGTCCACAGTATCAATCCAGTGTCACTTGTGGGGCTGCAAAACTTTCCTGTGGCCCTGGTCCTTGCTGGACACCAGAGCACTCCGGCGCCGAGGATCCCAGCAGTCCCAGCCTGCTCCACCCCGCTGTCAGCGCGAGAAGGTTGCGGCCAGGGGCTCTGGTGTTTGCTGGGACTGAAGGGGCCGCGAGGGGACGGAGCGGGATGGCAGCGAACGGGTGTCGGGCTGGACATGGGCTGGTCATTGCTTTGTGCGGACGCCAGGCGGCCCCGTCTGTCCGAACAACCGGGAATGATTGGCACTGATCACTGAACAGCGGGAGCGCGCCCTGCCTGTGCCTGTGTGTGTGCAAGGGAAAGTCGTATCCCAGGACTGTGCTAGAGGTTTCCGTGGGAAGCTTGAGCATCTACTGCACATCTACACACAGAAAACATTATCCCCAGCCTGAGCAGAGTCTCTGTCCTGGCTGCACTCTCCCACTGTTCATGGAATGCTTGCAGTGTCCACCTGGGCACATGCAGGGACTTGGGGACACTGGGGGACACAGCTCTTGGTAATCTGATCCCCCACGCAGACTGAGGCTGGGCTGGGGCTTCCTTAACTTGGTTCCATGGAGGTGAGTGCAAGAAGTTAGGTCCTCTTCAGGCACCACAGAAATCCCTCCAGAAGGGAAAACTGTAACTACTCTGGTCTCTAAAATTGACTTGGCCCTGTCCTCTGGCCAGCATGAACTCCCCAGAATCCCTGCTGCTGGTTAGGTAACCAATGGAAAAGATTCTCCAGAGTCTGATAAGGGCTCAGCTGACACCTCAGCTTCTTCCTTTCTCCCTCCTCCTCTGCAGCCTCCCTCGCTCACAAGGCTCACAAGAGGATTAGGGAGTTAATCCTTTTTGGGACATCAAGCTCCCTGTTAAGCTTGCTGGGAAGGGCCAGAAGCTGTGAAGCACAGTGGGGCACTGCCACAAAGCCCCTTTCATGCCAGGAGCAGCCCTGTGGATGAATCCCTGTCCTAGTGGCAGCATCTCCGTTGCCACCACCCCCTTCTCCACCCAGCTGGAGCACAAGCCTGTCCCCAGGGCCATGGGAGCTGGGTAATGGTCCCATCAGGCTGTCTCACTCCACCCCATCCTGGCCTCTCCACCTCTTCTGGAAGGGCAGTGGGAGGAAAGAGAAGCATCCCTGTCCTGGGAAGGATCAGCATCCCAAGGCCGTGGAGGAAGTGGGAAACGAACAGAAGATTTCTGCAAACACAGCTCTGTGCTCAGCCCGCTGGGAAGGGCTCTGGATGTCCAGGAGCTCTGTAGAATCCCAGGGGCATGGCTATTACTGGAGCAAAGTGATGTGCTGGAAACGTTCCCTTATGGATGGTCCTGAGCCAATTGGTCTTCCAATTGGAGGGATTGCTCCAGCTCTTCCTCTGCCACTGCTGGTGTGCCACAGGCTTGTGGCCATTGGCTACAGGTGGGGAAGGGAGCACCTGCACCTCCACTTTCTGTTCCCACTTCCCACCCAAACCACAAACTGTAAACATCCTTAGGTACTCTGCACCTAAAAGCAGGGAGGAAATAACAGTGGCTGAGTGCTTTTACTCCCTGAGCCCTGGATCTGGGAAAATGATGTGGGTGTTTTGGGTTTACAGCAGCTGCTGCCTGGGGTGGGAGAGCCAGGGCTGCCCAGGCGCAGTACCCAGCTGTGCAGGTGCTCCCGGGTCTTCAGGAAGCTTCTGCCTTGCAGTAATGTTTGCTCCTTCTCTCTCAACCATTCAACCCTCAGCATCTTCTCCTGCATGCCAAGGCAGCAATGGGGAACACTCAGCCGTGGTGCCCTGGCACCACTTGGCATCTCCTGTGTTGCCCCAGTCCCAGAGGCATGGGCCCCTTCCAGGCAGGGAAGTGGGCAGGAAGGCAGGAGCTGATCAAACAGCAGCAGCAGCAGGGATCTCACCCTGTCTTAGCCTGCAAAGCCTGAGGGAAACCTTCTCTCTGCTCAGCTTGGCTGCCTTTGGAAGCATCGGCCCTGGTGAGAGCCAGAGCACTGCTCTCACTCGCCCCAGCTCTTTTAAGTACTTAAACCCTCACTGCTTCCCTCCATGGGCCTTTGATCCAGCTCCAAAGCTAGAAAGGTTCTGCCCTGGGCAAATACCCAGGGAAATGATCCATTCGGAGGCATCTAGGAGCAGGCAAAGGAAACCTCCAATTGCAACAACAGATGGGAAAACCAAGCAGGGAAATTTTGTAGCCTTTTGTACTGTTTTTACTCATGTAAAGCTGAGGAGGTGGGATAGCTGCTCCTCCACACTGGTTACACACTGCGGGGGGATGGAGAACACGGCTGCTGCCGGAGCTGATCTGGAGCTGCAGTCTCAGGGACTGCTCTGCACTTCAGTGTTTGTGGTGATGGGGGTTGAAGAGTTCATGTGGATCCCAGAATACACCAGCAGTGCAGCAGTGTTGCCATCAGAGCCAGGGGACAATCACCAGGGGACACTGGAAGAGAGTAAGTGAGATGGCTCGGGGCACAGATGCCACCACAGTGGTTATGGTGGGGAGAGCGGTGAGGAGCAGTAATGCTGCTTCCACAAACAGCTGGGAGCAGAGGATCCAAGATAAGCCACAGGCAGTGTGTGGAGTGATGCTTTTGGCTGCCTCTGCTCCTCTTCCTCCCACAGAGAAGCTCCCAGGAGGCCCGGAAGGACTTGCTGTTCCTCTCTGGGGGCTACAGTCTGGGTGAGAGCAGGCAGAGGCCTGGGCTGGGCTGTCCCTCTGATCTGCATTGCCCTGGCAGATCAGCCCCTGCCAGGTCTCAGCACATCTGTGCTGCTTCCCTGGTGCGCTACCAGCCCTGGGGGCAACATTTGTGCTTCGAGGGGAGTCACAGCCTCCCCTGCTCGCTCCTACTGTGCTAAAGCTTCCAAGGAGGAACAATGCTGAGAACAGGCATGAGGAAGAGACAAAGGGAATGGTGTTCTGGTACTTTTAGTACCTTCCAGGACACTTTTCTTGGAGCTCCCAAGGACACCACCAGTCCTTACTTAAGTTCGTGGAGAAAATATCCCCCAGTGTGCAGTCATTTGGCAGAAAGAAAACCTTCCCAGCCTTTCCCCAGGTGGGAAGTGCAAGGTGGGTTGGGACAAACCCTCTGGAGTGATGAGACCCCTTTGGGGTCAATTCCTGATTTGTCTTCCCAGCTCCAGAGCCCTCTCAGCCTGGTATCTTTCCCTGCCCTTGGCTCACAGTTAAAGTTGCCCTGTCACCGCTGCAAGGCCGGGTCATTGCCTCCTTCCTGCCTGAGAAGCAGGAGCAATTCTGCTGCAGGTTGTCTTTGCAGCTTCACATGTCTGCTCAGAAATCTCCTGGCCGACCTTGGCCCTTCTTGAGCCCACGTTTGGTAACTTTCCACTGCTCCAAGCTCCGGCCTGCCCACGTTGGGGTAAGAGAAAACTGGTTGTGCTGGGCAGGAACCACTTCTTGTCCCCAGCTGGTTCCACCTGGTAGCCCACAGTTCTGAGTGAGTGCTCAGCTCCCCGGCCTGCCGCAGGTGGGGCCTGGCGTCCCCTGGCATGGCGAGGTGGGGCAGGGAGCTGGTCATCTGGTCATCTCAGCCACGGCCTCTGGATTTGTGTGGTCCCAAACCACTTTGATCTCCCTCACCCGGCTGCACATTGCTGTGTGCAAGGGGTGAGCTCCTCCTGGCAACAAACATGTCCCCATTTCTTGATTTCACACCCAGCGCCCTCCTGATGCTTGGCAGTATCCATCTCTAGAGATGGCATTGGCTCTACCACGTCTTTTACTTGTGGGCAAACCCAAGGGAGTTTGCAGCCCCATCCCTTGGACCATGGTTTCCCTGCCAGGCTGGAGTGCAGTGGGAAGAGGTGATGCCCACCACAGCCCCAGCCATCTCCATGCAGGTGGATGACTCCTGGGACTCCTGCTGACTGTACTGCAGCGAATGTCCTCTTCCAGCATGGGATCCACCTCCAAATTTTGTCACCGGACCTTTGTCACCAAGCCAGGGAAATCTGGGGACACAGCATTTTCAGGGGTCTCTGGGATGTTCCCACCTCGTGCTGTCCTGCTCACAGTGAGCAGCCTGACATGATGTCCTGCCACCCTTCCCCAGGAGCTCTGGTCCCATCCCTGTGTCCCAGGGTGTCTGGTTTGCCCCTGCACTCTCTCCCCTTGCTGTCAACCCTGGCAGAGCATCCAGCCAGAGCTCACAGTCACACCAATGTGACTGGAAAACTGGTTGGGGATGCAGCAAACCCACTCCCAGCAAACCCACTCCGTGTCCTCCACTCCCAGCTTCCCTGGGGGCATGTCCTTGTACCAATGGGATGGGGAGTGTAACAACCTCCTCTTTTACAAGGAACCTTGGAATCTGGTTCCTTCCACTGCCTTGCCTGAGATAAGCCTTCCCTCAGGGTTTGTTTATTAGGAAACTTCCCTCCCTCCTAATCCCTGAGCTCTCCATTGGTCTTGAAGCTGGAGGAGAAGGAATATTTGAGCAGGAGCAGCTGTACCCACCGGGGGTTAGAAACCCATAAAAGTTGTGCAGCTCCATTGACCAGGAGCTGATGGGCTCTGAGCTGTGCCAGGGACCTGCTATGACCCCATATCCCCCCAGCACAAGGAGCAGGGGGCTGTTGCCTCATCAGAGCAGGGGAGGCGTTTGGCTGGGTCCTCCACCTGTTGGTTGGGAATGGGCTTGGATGGCAGGAAAATGGGGGGGACATGCAAGTAGGGGGAGTGTGATCAACCATGGCCAAGAACGATTGCTATCGAGTGGGCCTGCTGTGAAGGGTGGGTAATGGCTCGCTATCAGATGCCTTTAGGGTGACCAAATAGCCGTGTAATGGGTCCTGTGCTGGAGTGGGCTGAGGGCCCTGGGGGTGCAGATTGCAGCCTGGATAAGCCACCCGGTAGTTCAACTCCCATCCATTATTTAAATGTAAGGGTAAATGCTTTCATCTTTTCAACTGGAATGGTGCCACCAGCTCAGCCATCTCCCTGGTAGCCTGCAGGCAGGAGTCTCTGGGGAGGAGACTGCTTTGGACAGCCATGGCAGGGCAGAGAGGGGAGCCATCCCCTCTGTGGGGGTGCTACCAGCACCCCTGGGGACAAGGTACAAAGGCTGATGGACAGGATGGACCTGGGAACACGGGATATGATCATGCACCCCTTCTCTGCTGTTTCCTGCAGCAGAACTCAGAGTCTGGTGTTGTGGTCCCAAAGTCCAGCCATGGTAGATCGTAAAGGAGATGGAAGGAAAAGGCCATGTGTGTGTGCAGGGACTTCTGCAGGAGCAAGTAGTGCCATGACAGGACAAGGGGAATGACTTCAAACTGGAAGAGAGTAGGTTTAGATTACCAGTTAGAAAGCAATCCTTCCCTGTGAGGGTGGTGAAGCCCTGGCCCAGATTGCCCACAGAAGCTGGGCACAGGTTGCCCCATCCATGGAAGCGTCCAAGGCCAGGTTGGATGGGGCTTGGAACAACCTGGGCTAGTGGAAGGTGTCCCTGCCCATGACAGGGGGTGGAAAGAGATGAGTTTTAAGATTCCTTATGATTCAAACCATTCTGGAATTCTGGGATTCTATGAATTAGGACAGTCATGGCTTCTGTGAGGACGTATCTCAGCCTGACTTCTGCTGTCAGACACAGTGGGCACCCCCTCTCCCTAGCACAGCACAAGCCAGTGGGATCCTGGTGTTGCTCCAGCAGAATGAAAGAGTCAAAGCCCACCCACATAAACACAGACCACACTCAGCCAGTATCAACATCTGGCCACATCCTGCTGGTGGGTCACCTGGCACCTCAAAAACAGAGGCTTTGTGATAGGAACTGCGGCATGAGTGCTGCAGGATCCAGCCAGAGCAGGCAGAATTCCCAGGAAAGAACAAAGCAGCCAGCAGCAAATCCCACTCAGAGGTTTTCCCTTTAATGGTTTGGGTTTTGTTTTGTACATTCGTTAAACTGTGAACAATAAATACTGTGTGATTGGGCCCCAGCTTCCACTTGCCCCCCCAGCTTTCTGCAGAGGTGAGGGACACAGTGAGTGACACAGAGGGCTGCTCTATTCATGGGAGGTGCCCAGCTCACAGCATGGGCACCACAGAGCAAGGCAGCATCCCAGCTCAGGCAGCAGGATGGAGTCAGGGTCTGGGGACAGAGAGGTGACAGTGTGCAGGCAGCAGCTCAGCTAAAAAGGGGTGAAAGGCAGCATGGCCTGGCGATCTGGATGTGGATCTCCTGCTGAAGCTCAGGGCTGATGTCCCAGAGCTCAGCTACCCCTCTGGTGTCCTGGACCTCCAAGGTGCCCATGTTCAGATGGGGATCTGCTAAAAAATACAGGATGATGCTTAGACCTGGGAGGAGATGTGGTTTCCAGGTAGGCAGAGAGACCTGCATGACTTGTCGTTCCTCAGAAGAGGTAAAGGCTGGGTTGGCAGGGAAGGATGTAATGGGAAAATGGGACTCCGACTTCCTGTCTGTGCCTGTGAGTTTCCTGCTGTGACTGGGGTGAAAGTCCAGGCATGGAAGGTCCAGGATGGTGAGGGGGGAGAGTAGGGAGCCCTGAGATATGGGAACAGGGAAGTGCTGGCAGGGGGAGTATGGGCTGCCAGGGCAGTGAGGGAGCTGGGGAGAGGAGGTGACAGCAGGGCATGGGGTGACAGAGGAGCACAGGATGGCAGAAGAGGCTGGAGAGGGACTGGGAGGCTGTTGGGGGAGGGTAGTGTGAGCAAGGTGCTTGATGTGGAGGGTCTGCTGTGCTGATGGTGTTCTGGCATCCAGAGATGACAGCACAATTCACACCCAGAAAGGCTGGGCAATGGTATCGAGGAACTTTCATCTGGGTTCTGGGGTGTGTTCTGATGGGGTCTTCCCACCTTCCCTTGTGGGACCAAAGCCATGCTGGGAAGCAGCAGGATATGGCCCATCAGGAAGATCTGGAGCTGGCTCAAAAGGGCTACACTGCTGAGCTGAGCATCTCTCCTTCTGAATGTTCTCCTCCCCCCCACCCCCCACACTTTCCTCTGGGAAGAAGAGACCAATAACCCCACAGGGCCCTGTGCCCTAACCAAATTCTTGCAGTGAGAAATAAATGCCTTTGATGATGTGGAAGCTTTGTCCAGAGAGCAATCAGGTGAGAAGAGCCAACTCTTCCTATTGTCGGGGTCCATCAAAGCACCCGGGAGTCCCAGGTCCCACATGCAACCTTGCCTTCTTCAGCCACCACAGTGGAATTGTCCTCTTTGGGCCCAGAGTGTGTAAAGCTCCTGGAATGTGCTGTGTATGTCCCTTATTGGTGGCTTTGCCACTGCCTTCTTTATCCTGCCTTCCTGGCCCCCATCCCAGCGCTTCCCACTTCAAGGAACAAGCCACCAAGCTGGTGAAGGCCTTGGGTGCTAACAGAACACCCCACCATGTCCTGAATACAAACTGTGGATGGGAGAGGAAATGCTTTACCAGGAGAACAGGGAGGGACAGGGAGGGACTCCAAGAGTTCCTGGCCCAAGCATGAGGGCATCCTGAGCCAGAATAAATGTTTCTCACAAGGGTGGTGGGGACAGGGACATGTGACTGTCCTGCAGCAGGTCCCAGACTGCCCAACAGCATCAGGAGCCCACAGTGAACACAGGGAGAATGTGGCACTTTGGGAAGGCCAGTGCTGATCCCACAAGCAGCAGGCACCTGCCTGGGTGGTTTGATCTCCAGTGCTCTGGCTCAGGAGTGGTTGCTCAGCATTGTTCCAGCTTGGGACAGGTCAAGTTTGTCCCTTTACAGTTGTTTTGGGGGTTTGTGTCCCGTGAGCTCTGTAGTTCACAGCAGCATCCTTCTCACCCATTTTGCTGTCCCATGTGCCAGTGTTTGGGGGATTAGGAGTAGTGGCCAGGAGCTCCTGGGAGCTGAACTCTGCAGGATGGGGGCGTTGGCAAGAAACATGCATCACGTCTGCATGGGGAGAGAGGGAGGGAAGGTCCTTTCTGTTTGAAAGCTAAAGGAGGACCAGGACACTGGATGATGAGTGGCCAGGAACAAGTCCCCACAGCCCACCATTCCCTACACATGGCAAATGGCCCAGGCAAGAGAGCTCAGGACCCAGGTGTGGAGATGGCAAGGTGTTTCCTGTGTCACACTTGTCATTGTGACTGGCAGGATGTTCTTGTCTCGACAGTGCAGAAAACTCTTGATCTCTGAGTCAGTCCAGCTGGCCATCTGATTCCTGGCTGTGATCTTCCAGCCTCCATGGGACAAAGCCACTGTGTCTTTGCTCTGTACAAGGTGACAGCCATGGTCTATTTGAGCACAATCTGGACCAAGGCTTGGCCCTCTGTAGTCCCTCTCCTGTCCACAGATTATGGAAAATGGGTTGCAAATGTCCCTGAGTGTCCCTGATGAGAGGGCTGGGTGAGTCTTTTGATGAAAGCTTGGTTCTTTTGGCAGTTTTCTCTTGGTGCCTGCTGGTGACTTCCTTTTCTAAGGGAGTTCCAGGACTGGGGTTCTCAGGCTGGGAGCATGCAGGGCCCAGCAGCACTGTCCGTGACACATTGGGGAGCACAGGGACTGGATTTTCACACCTGGTAGATTCATCCGGGGGAGCTGCTGGAACCCCACACAACGTGGTCCTAGCCAGGCAATGGTGGAGCTTCCACCCACGGTGAAGAGGAGGAGTGGAGAGGTGGGACACTGGGAAGGTGAAGCATGAGGTGGTCAGTGAGATCCAAGAGCTTTTGAGCAAGGTGAACTTAGGGGTCAGCATGCAGAGGGCTGTGGACACACACGCCATCAGTGTCGCTGGGGAGGCTGCAGGACAGGGAGCGCTGCATGGCCCGGCAGCCCAGGGGCCCATCCTCAGCGCCGATCGGGAGCTGCGGGCCCTGCGTGCTGCTGGATCTGCCATCGGAGCAGAGCAGGACGCTGGAGTCTGCCTCACACTTGGTGGTCCGGCTGTAGTAGGGCTCCATGACGTGGCGCAGCTCCAGGGGCACGGTGAGGGGCAGCACCTCCGCCTTGATCACGGCACCCAGAGGGGCCTCGGAGGAGGCCACCCGCAGGCTTTCGGAGCGGCTCATCTTGATCAACAGGTCAATGGTTTTGTTCTCAGCCTCGAGGAGGCAGTTGGGCAGCCCCTCCCCGTCTCCAGCCTCCCCAGTGGCCAGACATTTGCTGAGGGGTCCTTGGTTTTTGCCGTGAAGCTTCTCAATTCCCAGGCTCGTGTTGCTGGGCTCCTTCTTGGCCTGCTGGACCTTCTCCAGGCCTTCAGAGGATCTCTTCACTGACAAGTCCAGCGGCCCCTCGTGGGGTTTAGTGGCTTTCTCCAGTGCCTGGTGGATGTGGTAGAGCTCTCTTCGGATTTTGACCAGCTGGTCCCTCAGCTCTTTTTGCTCAGGGGTGTCCTCCTTTGCCAGATCAGAGAGTTTCTTCTCCACCTCTTGGTACTCCTCCAAGGTTTTGGACAAGTCCTCGATAAGCACGGTTGTGGCCTCAGGACCTGTCATGGCAGAAGTCTCTTGGGGTTGGCTCTGCTTGCAGAGGCCATGGTCCAGGGCAGCACCCACAGAGGGTAGGACTTCAGTGTCATTGCCCCTCTCTGGCTCCTCAGGCTGGCATGTGAGGACATCCGAGTGCCAGTGCTCCAGGGCCTTGGGTATGTTGCCAGGGTTGGCCCTTGGACCACTGCAGAGAAGAAGCAGATAAAATCAGTGGGGAAAAAGACAGGAAAATCCTGTCCAGGGCCAGCATTACCAGATGAGCCAGATTTCCTCCACTGGCTGCTGCCAGCATGAGACCCTTCCAGGAAGGGCTTTGGTCAGAGCAGGCAGAGCCCTGGCCTGACCTGCTCCTGGCGCTGTTCTCCCAGAGGAAGATGGATCCTGACACACACTATTTCATGGCACCCACAAAGGGACAGGCCAGTCTGGGGAGATGGTGCTGATCCCACCTCAGCTAGCCCAGCCTGGATTCCCCCTCTGCTTGGAACACTGGAGAACCTTGATGGAAATGACCATCTCCACAGTCCTGAAGGCCCAATTGCAAGGAATCTGTCCAGCCAGCCTGAGGGCATGGAAAGGACAGGTGGACATAGAAAACTACAGAGATCTTCTCCAGAGAAAGCTCCTCTGGGTGTCAAAGCTGTTTACTGTGACATTTTTCTTGGAGCCACAGCTGGACTTGCACAACCAGGGGAGGAACTAAAATTGTGTTTAAAGGAGCTGTGCACATTTCTAGCCCCAGGTAAAAGGAAATGTTTGGGAATGTGACCCTCCTTCTGGGCTTTGAAACCAGAAGGTGAATCAAAGGAATGCAAATGTGTTTGTTAAAAAATAGACAACGATTGCTCCAGCAAACCTGGGATATCTGGGGACACAAGAGGTGCCTTCCTGGTGCCTGGGGAGCACAGGTCCACTGCACACAGACACCACATCACCTCTGGCTCCACACAGATCAGGGGAAGGCAAGGGACAGCAGGTGTGACACAGCCCAGGCGCTTGGATGCACCTGGGAGCTTTTGAGGCCCTGGAGGGCAGGGAGCTCTGCTTGGGTGTGCTGGTGTGGACCACCAGCCTGAAGAGTGCTCAGCTCCCTGGGACTCATCCCATGGATTAGTGGGGGAACAGAGAAACGACAGGATATGGAGATAAGCAATGTCAGCCTGAAGCGAGGAAGAGGCAGAGAGATCTCAGACACTTACCTGCTCTGGTAGCTGAGCTTCCCAGGCATCATCCTTTCGGGTCCTACCAAATCCAGCCCATTGGCAGGGAACTTCCTCTTCAGTGGGTTTCCTGGAGGGCTGCTGGTCTCCAGACAGGTCACCACTGGCAACTCTGTCTTCCTGACACTGCTGTGAGTGAAAGAGCCATCCTTCATCCCCACCATGGTTTGGTAGATGTCAGTGGCTGACTTCTTGCGTAGGTTGCTGAGGCCCAAAGCTGGGTTGCTCTCCTTCTCCTGGGACAGCCACTTCTCCTCTTCTTCCTGCCCCACCATGGCAGAGTGGCCGAGCTCGGAGCCTGGCTCCTCCCGGACACCTTTGGACCATGGAAAACCTGTCTTCAGCACGGGAACTTTCATCAGCCCGGGTTTGTGTGGCTCACTGGAAGGTTTGGTTTGGGGTGGCGTAGGCATGACAGAACTGAGCAGCTGCTGGGAGTCTGGCTTGCTGGAGGACATCTTGCTCTCCATGGAGCCAAAGGTGTGCTCGAAGAGCAAGGGGTAGTAGAAGCGGGGGAGGAAGGCTGAGCGCTCGGGGCTCTGCAGAGGCTGGAAGTGGGAGGCGTGGGGGTGCATCAGCTGGGCTGTGGAGGCCAGGAAGGGCAGCTGAGCCAAGTGAGGGTGTGTTGTCGTGCTGTTAGCCATGGTGGGGCTCAGGTAGGAGAAGAGACTGGGGTTCAAAGGGTAGTTAATACCCAGCAGTGAGAGGTTCAGGCCCTGAGGTTCGTGGTAGTCACTGTAGGCTGGAGGGGGGTAGCACGGGATAATGTTACTCTCCGTACAAGGTGGGGAGACCTCAGGTGTGTTCCTCCTTTGCCCATTTGCCACCAGTTTCCACTGCTCCATCAAGATCCCGCTACTGGCCAGGCATTTCTTTGGCATTTTGCAATGCTTTGGCTTTGCATCTAGGTCAGGGGTGGCCATTTCCCTGCTCTTCATGACATGGTTCTTGAGGGAGAAGACATCTGTGATGATGAAGTCCGGCTCCACCTCCTTGCAAGGCTTGTTGTCCCTCTTGTTCTTGAAGCCGAAGACCAAAGTGTTCACTTCTGGTTCAGCTGGGTCGCCTTGGCAACCTGGCTCTTCGTTTCTCTCTTTCTTCTCCCCCGCATCCATCTCCCTCAGCAGGCCAGCAACATCCTCCTCCTCCTCCTGGAACTGGCCACCTTCCTCACCAGCCCCTTCAGCAGACAGGATCTCCACCCCTGTCATCGGCTTCTCCTCGTGGCCGTCCCTGCTGGGGATCTGCTTGGCCCGGACGGAGCCTCCCGGGGTGGCCGAGGAGTCACAGGTGTCCTGCTCATCCCGGCGCCCACGCAGGCGGGAGCTCTCCGTGTGCAGCAGCCGCAGCTCCGGGTGCAGCAGGTTGCCCTTTTTGTAAGGCCAGTCGGACTCGATGAGGAGGGACAGGGAGTTCTTGCACAGGCTGTACTTCATGTGGTTGTAGAGGTGAGACTTCTCCATGCAGGTGAAGGGACACTGGAAGCATTTGTAATTGTAGGGTTTGCCCCATGGCCTCGGGATGTAGTGAGGCTTCTTCGGCTTCCTCTCCTTGTGCTTGTAGACTGAGGTCAGCTTGCAGCCCCCGTCGTCCTTGGACATGGTGGAGGCTGCCTGGAGATGGCTCCTGGTGGGAATGGAGGGGCACAGCAGGTGAATCTTCCCACGCCTCTCTGGGAAGCACAGTGTGCCCTGGAAAAGGGACAGCATGGAGGTGGTGAGCTGTGCTTGCAGCTCCCAGGGAGATGTCTCTGCTCTGTGGGCACCTCCTGGCCCCAGAGAGTGGAGCCCCAGAGAGTGGAGCTTCTGGGAGCTCAGGATGGAGCTCTCAGGTTTGAGATTTAAACCCAGGCCAGTGGTGGAATTTTTGCCCAAACCCTGCAGGTATGCCTGTATGCCTTGATCCCATTATCAACCTTCTTCTCTGAAACCACCCCAGAGGAAAAGGAAAACAAACACTATTAAAGGCGTTGGAGCTAAACCACCTCAAACTGACATTGAGGTGCCCAGGTGACCTGCCTGGCCAGCCAGAGCCTCTCTGGGGCAGCCCCAGCCCAGCTCAGGGACCATTTCCCTGCTGAGGCCAGGGAATAAAAGAGAAAAGAGTCAGCAGCCCCAATCCCGTGCTGGGCACGGAGTCATTTGGCTTTGCCATCTCCTAGGGTACAGCAGTGCCAGAGCCTACCTAGGTGTTCCAAAGCTCTTGGCACCAAAACTGCTGCAGAGCTGGACTAAATTTGATACCTGCAACCCTGCATGTGAATGTGTGATCCAGGTGCAAAGAGGGTGGTGAGATGGATGGACTGGATGGGAGAGGCTGCAGACTGACTGCCTGTAACCTGCTGTTACTGCTGGAAAAGCAGTCTGGTCTCCCTGGCCCTGTGGGACTGACACTGTCCTGTGACAGAGCAGGGATAATCTGGCCTGGAAAACCAAGGCTAAACTACACCTCTCCCACTTCCAGGTGGTGCCAAGATCAAAATGTCCAGACAATTTCCCCTGCAGGACACTGACACTGGGCTGCCCACCCTCTGTGCTTCCCACCACAATGGGCTGCCCACCCTCTGTGCTTCCCACCACAACCTCCCTGGGGACAGCAGTGTCGTGCCTGTCCCACAGCCTGGCCCCCACCAGCTCTGAGATGGGCAGGGGGCACAGCCCCCTCACTCATCTCACAGAGGAGCCAGACTGCACAGGCACCACAGTCACGAAATGGGGCTCCTTCACAGATGGCCAAGCAGCCACGGGGCACCCAGCACTGATGCAAACTCCCGTGTCACCCCTCCAGACGCTGCTTTGCTCTGGAGGGACTTGCCAGCTTCTCCTGGGGAAAGCATAAAATTTGAGGGCTCATTTTGTATGTCTGGGGCTCATTTCCCAGGGGCCAAACCCTTCCTCCATGTACCAGGTCCCAGAGCAGAGCTCTGCTCCAGAGACCCTGCAGCCAGGCTGGTGTGGGAATGTGGAGCCCAGAAAGGAAAAGGCCAGAAGCAGCTACAGATTGGCACCAATATGACAGCTGGAGCCATTTGGGGAAAAAATCTGCTCCCTGGCTTCTGGGAAGAAGGAGACAATATTTGGAGGATCAAAAGGGAGACAGTGTGTGTCTCTGCAACTTTGGGCAGCTGCGACAGGGAGTTTCCTGGGGGCAGGCCCGGCAGTAGTTCAAGAACCTGACAGCCCCTGCAATGGGCCCTGCTCCCCAGTGGTCTGGAGTGTGCCTAGCCATAGCTCACATCCTTCTGCACATGGTCTGGGGGGCTTCCCTGTGGGGCTGGGGGGGACCATTGCAGCTCCCAGGACAGGGGGATTGGCACAGCAGTGCCAAAGGGCTGAGATCAGAGTGGGATGGGCAGGGAAGGGGCTCGTGCAGCAGCACCACACCAGAGGATGGATTGTCACGTGGCCCCATGATAGTGCCCACCTCCCATGGCTGGATGGCATTCCTGCTGCTCCCCTTGGTGAGCCCACACCTTGGGCTAGCCTCTTGCCCTGCAGCCCCATGGCCCCGTGCTTTTTTCCCTGATCATCTTGCTCCAGGTACACAGGGATGCTCTGGCTGCAGCCCGCAATACCCATGGCCCTGGGGGCAGTCCCACCAGCCCTACGCCCAGGCAGTGGCTCTGCTGGGCGGAAGGATGCTCCCATGCTCTGGTACCCACTCTCCTCGCCTAGGGGCATCCCCTGGGAGCATGGTGAGAGTGTTTGTGTGATAGAATTACCTGCATAGAACCGTTTCAAATTTCTTTCTGAGGTTTGACATCAAACAGCAGAGTATCTCCCACCTGCCATGGGGACAGGGAATGAGCCATACTGTATCTTTCCCAGGGACAGGCTGAGCTGCAGGCAGGGCTGGGGAGCAACCTCTGCATGCCCACGTTGTGGGTTCAGCTGGTACTTGACCCTGCCACTAAGATCTGCTCATGTAGAAAATAGGAAAAAAGTCCCCTTGTAATGAACTCGCGTCCCCTGGGATGTGGAGGGGAGCCCCGGTGGTGCAGCCCTGACCTGCAGCAGCCCAGGCTGATTTCTCCCATCACAGTGGGATGTGTGGGCAGAGCCTGGGGCCTCCTGCCTGCAGGTTCACCTCAGCACTCACAGCCTGCCTGCGGGGACACGCTTGTCCTTCAGCCCTCAGCCACGCTGTGTGTGCGTCACGCCTGTGAGCTGTGAGAGCTCCACACACACTGCGGTGCCCAGGGGAGCAGAAGGGATGCAGCCGCAGCTGGGCAGGATGGGGCCCCTCTCAGCATCACTCCCTGGCCCCAGCCACTGAGCCTGGGGTGCCCTGAGCATCCTGGACCTGCTTGTCCCTGGTCCCCTGCCCCTTGTCACCCTGCTAGAGGGCGAGAAACCAAGAGTGGCGGAGCGGGAAGCCAGGCGCCTCGGCCCCGCTGCGATGCACGTCGCCTGTTTGCAGGTCAGTTGAACAAACATTTGCTGTTTATATGCCAGAGGCAGATTAAATCTTTGCTGGAAGACTGGAACTGGTTGTTCCATTCCTGCACACCTGATCCTCCTCCTCCAAGACTGCTGCAAGAGCCGTTTTTCCTCATCCTGTCCCTGGTGGTGCAGAGGATGGCAGAGAGATGTCCCGTGCAGGGACAGGCAGCTCGTCTGCTTCCACATCCTTAACGCTGCGGAGAGGAACAGCAAGGGAGGAAAAGGGGAAAGAGCAAAAAGAAAGAATGGGAGAGAGTGGGGAAGTGCCCTGCGTGTGAGCCAGGCAGGCTCCGGCAGAGTGGAGGCATCCCCAGAGCCGGCTCAGGCCCTGCGGAGCCGGGAGACAGGCGTTGTGGCTCCTGGTTGCTGAGCAGTTCCCGCACCAGCAGATCTTCGTGGTCTGCTGAGTCTCTCTCTGCCATAACACATTATTTCCAGTGGGCTGTCAGCTGCGGCGGTGGGGGCCGTGCCTGGGGGCAGCGTGCGGCAGGGACCGCACACCTGTGCCTGGGAATTGCAGCATCCCCACTCTCCTCCCCGGGACTGCCGAGGGGAGAGGGACACGCTCCAATGGAAGAAGCCGAGTGGCAAGGGGAGAAGAAAGAGAAGGGGAGACAAAGGGAAGGAAGAAGAGAGAGATGCCCACGAAAGAGATCTGCAGTCCCTGGTGCTCCAGTACTTAAAAAATCCCAGCCTGGTTTCCAGGGACAGGGATGCAGCAAAGGGCACACAGCCATTCGGGCAGCTGAGCCACAGCACCTCAGTTGTCCATCCAGCTCATGTCTTGAATAACAGCCAAAACTCGATTTCCAGGGTGTAGGATAAGCATCTATAGTGTTGCTCCAGTTTCCTTAACCCATTAGCCATCCCAGCAGACCAAGTGTCACCGGATGAAGCACAAAGAGTGAACATTCCCACTCTGAATCTGCAGGTGCTTCCCTGGAAGCTGTGGAAGTGTTTAGCCCCTGAAGCATGCTGCAGCAGGGAGTTCTTGGCACATCACCCAGAGCTTCATCCTCCAACTTGTCTCATTTGATGCTCTCCAATTCTTTGACTGGTAAAAGCAGCAACCACGGTCCCTCTCCACCCTCCAGACACATGGTTCACCACCACACTCCTGCTTCACCATCTCCTTTCCAGGCTGAAGCTGGACACAGGGCCAAACCCTTCCAGATCCCATCCCCTTCCCTGGGCCTGCTTCTGGTGCGTGGCAGCCACTTGCAGGAAGGGGCTCAGTCCAGTGGGTTTCCTGTACCAATACAAACTCTCTCCACCCATAGGTGGGCATGGGAACTTGCCCCGATCTGCTTTTGCAGGCTCCCAAGAGCTTTTCTGACTGGAACTAAGACCCCATCTCTCAAATTGATGTCCTTTCTTTGCTGCTGACCTCCAAGTGCTCCAGTGCTGACTGGGAGGCTGCCAGGGAGCTGCAACGTTCCCATGGAAATTGGCTGCCCTCAACCTTTCCCAGATGGCGGTAGGACATGGCATGGAGGAATGGAAAGGCACTGGAGTTCTTCTCCAGTCAGTGTAGTTGTGATGAACTTCCTGCCTTGCACCTCGTCCTGCAGCTGAGTATTCCTGTGGTCTCTTACAAGCTGGTCCTACCCTCCACAGGTGGGATTTCATTGGTGGTGCCCTGCACACCCAGCAACAACCACAGGACAGCTCTTCTCTGCTTCTGCATCCACCAGTGGCTTCCTTCCAGGCTGTCTGGCCACTCATTTCCCAGGGTTCAGCTTTGCTCCAGTCTGTGTGGCCCTGGCATCGCCGTTTGTCATCCCGGATTGTGTTTCCCTGGTGGCTATGCCAGGACAGGACAGTGTGGAGCAGAAGGATGGCCCTTTGATGGGATCTCACACCAACTCCACAAACCTTCCTGCTCCTGCCGTTATCTGGACTTTGCCTTTCTAAAAGTTCCCGTGGGGTTTTATCCCGTTTTCCCCAGCGCCGTGGCTGGAGCAGCCGGGCAGCGCCGCGAGAGGGGAGCGGCTGGGGCGGGAGCCACTGATCAATGCAAACCACTTTCCCTACACTACACGCTTTTGCCGCAGGGGCTGCTCGGCTATTAGCGGCTATCGGGTCCCTTTTCGTTTTCATAGCCTGGAGTGGTGTGATTTGAGCTTTTAAGCGTTTATAGGAGCTGGGATGAAGGCAATTGGCCATGGCGAAGCAGCAGGCACGGCAAGAGGAGGGAAGCGTGGCTGGTGGGGCTGGGAGCTCTGCCCTCCCCAGCCTCACCCTGTACAGTCGCTGTGCGAGGCCATCCCACCACCTCTGCCTCTGGCTCCCTACATCAGCAGCTTTGAAACTATTTCCACCTCGAACTGTGCCTTCCTTCAGCTTCACCTCGATTATTGCACCAAAATCTCTTCCCAAAACCACGTCTTCAGAAGAGCTGGGGTTTCCTGTCTCCTCCAAAGAGTCAATCTTTCCGTGTGTGCCCACCCACCACGTCTTCGTGCCCAAGGCCAGAGGCTGTGGCCCATGTCCTGCAGCTCAGTGAGGCTCTGCTGCTCGCAGGGTTCTTCATCACCACTTCTGTGTCTCAGTATGTGGGCTCACCAAACCATGTGCTTCACATCCTAACAAAGTTAGAGTCATGGTCTACAAATGTGACAGCATTTGGATTCCCAGCCTTTGAGTTTCCAGCGTTTGGAGGGATCTGGAGATTCTGGTTGGAGAAGCTTAGCCCTCTTCCCAGGTGGATTTTGGTGAGACCCAAACACCAGCCCAGACATGGAGTGGGTCCATCTTTGTGAACATTGCTGCCTTTAGATGTGCAAGTTGTCTGACATCTCCTGCCTGGCCTTCAGCCAGATGATGAACATACTCCCTGTAGTCACAGCACCCCCACATGTAAAGTTTTCCCTCATTTTGTGTCAAATCTTCTCCCATTTGTGCACTTGCTCAAGAAGCATGTCTATGTCTCTGACCTCTCCTCCAGCCTCCACCCACAAAAAGTTGGCCTGAAGGCTCCCTGTGGCAACCCCAACACCCGTGAAAAGCATTCAACCAAGTGGCAATGGGCTGGAGTCATCATCGTCTGCCTGTGACACTCACAGCACAACTCACAGGCTCCTTGAGAGATGAGATCAGGCCGTCACAGCCTCCAGGCTACTCTCCGGAGACCTGAGGGTCCTCCACCGCAAAAGGCTTTCCTCCCACAGCCTTTCCTGCTGCGAGCCCTTCGGGGGAAGAGGCAGGTCCTGGTGAGGAGATACAAGACTGTCTCTTCACATTATATCAACCACACGCAAAGTTTCTGCCTCGGCCCCACTGTGGGAGCTTCCTACATCTTCCTCCACCTCCCCTCTACCTGCTAATAGAGCCTCAGGAGACCACAAGCTCCCAGCCATGGAGTCAGCAGCTCATTGCAAAATGATCTCCAAACTTGTGAAGACATCATCAGTGTCTGAATGAAAATGTGCAGCTGGATAGAGGGGAAGGTGTCTGCACAGCTCAGGAGGATCAGCAGTGTGGCTGGCACGCAGGGATGTGCAGAGGAGGTGGTGTCCAGGCTGACATGGTGGGCATGGGAAGATGATGGACAGCTGGAGAGAACCTGGGGGTTTAAGAAGTGTGTGCAGCTGGAAGAGGAATGTAGGTCCAGCCATCCTTTGTGCTAAAGTCTGTGTCATGCCTGTAATGTGCAGGGCTTTCCCGTTTCCAGAAAAAAAATTCTATGGCTTCTTCCAGTTTCTATGACCTCTGGAATTCCTTTCCCCACTTACAAGTTTCTCCTTCTCCTGCTGGTGTGACAGCTGAGGATGGATCCCACTGCCTGTGACCACCTGCCCTGAGAGGTTCCCTTTCAGCCTTCCATCTGGAGGACTTCTGGGAATGGTGGCAATCTCCAGAAGCCCTTCCTGGTCACTGGCACCTATCCCCTCTGTATGCTGTGGCACACAGGCAGCAGTCCAAGATGGGTAATGTGGGGCTCAACTCCGCTCTGATTACCAAAATCCACTTCTCCCGCCCACCACAGACCAAACCACGTGAGTGTCCTGAGTGTGGACACAGAGGTTAAATAATCTCTCTGCCCACAGGAGCACAGATCCCCAGTCTGGGTATGGACAAGATTCCACCTCCTCTCCCACCTGCTCTGCAAAGCAATGAGCTCTGTCATACACTGAGGTGCATTTAGTCACCCCTTGACCAGCTCAAAGGCTCTCTGAGGCTCCCCAAAATTCTACAGCCCAGTTCCTCATACTAGAAATGTTCTCATCCACTTCACATTTATCTTTGTATAGTTCATGTTCCATAAATGCCCTGGGGATGGGAATGATAAGAAAGGAAGGAGATGTCCTCCGCTTTGCTTTTCCTGGCTTGGCGGAGCCCAGCTCTTTTTGTGTCTCCTGAGACATATCAAAGATGGCCAAAGGTTCCCATATTGATACAACCTTGCTCACACCCTGAGCTCTCTCCCACCTGCTGTTCCTGTATTTGCTGCTCAGGTGTCCTGCTCCACCAAATCACTCTCTGTCTTCCCACCAGAAGATGCACTTTCCTGCAGTTCAAATCTACCCCATATCCTCTGGGGACAGGAACAGGGAGTCTTCACCCCTTCTCTGCCTGCCCCCCTCCTGCCTTGCAGCCCAGCCCTCTCCTGCTCCTGGATGTGTCCATTGCTGTGTCCTCACTTATCCTTTGCTACAGGAGAGGAGCTTCACACAAGGACATCCCAAGCATTTCCCTCACCCTTCCCTGTCTCCATTATTCCTGCTATCTTCAGAACCTTTCCCATCCTCTCCTCTCTTGGTCCAGCTCCTGACAGTCAAGATGCTGGCTCTGCTCATGTCTTGGATGTGGCTCCTTTCCTGCAAAGCTGCTTTTTAGCTCATTTGCCAGGACACGCCCTGCTGCAGGGGCCTACTGCATCCCTAATGCAGGACTTTGCCATTCCCTTTCTCCAGCTGGGAGCTGCACCTTGCACAGCCCATTGAGCCTGGCAGTCCAGCCAGTTTTTGACCCACCTTGTCTTTACATTTCCAGTTTGGTCATGAGGACACTGCAGGAGACCACATCAGGGGCCATGCTAAGGTCACTTAAACAGGATCCCTTTCTCTCTCTTCCCTGTTTTGGCAGCCAGTCCTCTCCTCACAGGGGGCAGTTGTGCTGCTCTGGCAAGATTTGCCCCCAGTAAATTCACCCTGGCACCTTCTTGCCATCCTTGAAGATGGAAAGGACTTCAAGGAGGGCTCACAGTTGTCCCAGAGACCAAGATTATATCTGGCTCACTCTGGGTGCTCCCTGATGGGTCTGAGCCATGTGTGCTGCAGGGCCAGGGGCCATTGTGTCCCTGCAGGGACCTCTGCACATCTCAGCAGAGACTGGGATGGAGCTAGCAGTGCCCACAGCTGGCCCTCTTGGGGCTTTCTCACTTGGGTCATTGTCCCCAGAGGCTTGCAAAGCAGAGCATTGCTGGTGTCAGCCACCCAGACCTCATCTGGGATCACCCCACACAACCAAAGAGCTTTGCTCAGTTCAGCCTCAGTGCAGACCTGCCAGCAGACACACTCAGCTTCTGCCTCCCCCCAATGGACTCTCCTGCCAGCTCAAGTGGGCAGGGGAGGGCAGGAAAGGGGACCACAGGTCACAGGAACCGACCTTGCTTCATGCCCTTTGTTTTCTTGGCTGGGATGTTGTTCTACCAGGGTAATCCTCAGAGATCCTCCCTCCCCTAAGTTACAGGACAGGTCTCATTTTAGCCAAAACATGGCCAAGATGGGGCCATGATTTCAACCACTCCTAGGAAAAGGGGCTGTTGCAATGCTGGGGCCCCACCCAGGAGGACATGGGCTTATCCCTGCTCCTGCCTGCCAGCTCCCAGCACTGGCTTCAGCCAGCTGTTTTGGGATTGAGGCATTTAAATCATGACAAGGTCCAACCAGCCACCTGCAAGGAACTGCCACCTGCTAAAGACTCGTTATGTTTAAGGTTAATGCCAATAAAATAAACTGGGGAGGGAGGGCTTGATACGCTGGTCCGGCAGCGACACTGGGCTGGACCAGTTTCATGACCACATCCATGAAATCCAGCCCACTGTAAAATCCATTTTGAAATGGTCCTAAATAGGAACATCTCCTGCTTCTCCCTCCCCATCCTTAGGGGAGCACAAACAATTCCACCTCCTAAATAAAAATCTAAAGGGGAAATGGTTCAACGCTAGTTGGGAGAGCTTGGGAACAGCAGGGAGATTGCAGAGCAGAAAAGCTGCTTGGGGTGGGCTCCAAGGAATGTGGAGGAGCTCTGCCAGACAGAAGCCCTCTCACAGGGATGGCACACCCTGGCACAGGGCCAGCACACAAGGACACCCATAAACCCTTCAGGAGAGGACCTCAGATCGTTCCTGGGGGATACCCTGCTCCCAGCAGAGAGGAGGGAGGAGGCTGTCTGCAGGGACGTGGAGAACATCAGGCAGCACGTCACACCCTGAGCACATCACACCTCTTTGCAGCCTCTGTGCAGGCAGATTTCTCTCCAAAACGTGTTGTTCATATTTATTTTTATTATTATATACGTATATATTCTTGGGCAGGAACCTCTGCAGTACTGTGGGCTGACCTGTGGGCAGCAGGCACCCCTCTACCTTCTGCCTGGTACTTGGTGATGGTATTTGCTGAGCTTTTAATGCAGATTAAAGGTGGTGCTGCCTGCTGGGATCCTCTCTGTGTTTCCAGCTCCATTGCACCCCAAAAATGGGCTGAACTGCTTAGCCCCTGGCCCCACACCGGAGGCGGTGCCTGGGGACGGGAGCCGAGGGATGCTGCTGTAACTGGAGGCAGAGACGCCGAGCGGGCAGGTAGTACTTGGCCACCAAATTGCCCAGCGAGATCTGTACTGGCCAAGGGATGACCAGGAAGAGTAACAAGGGCCCGAGGCAAAGCCACCGGGAGGAGGCAGGGATGTTATTAGCCGGTGCAGAAGCGGGAACGCAGCTCGTTAACCTGCGCCGTGCCGCAGGACCAGGCGGAATGGCCGTGCAGCCGCATTCCTGTGAGTCCCTGCTGCCCGCACGATGCCAGGAGCTGTGACAGTCCCCGGGATGCCTCTGCCTGTCTTCATCCCCCTTCGAAACCGGGGTCCCCCCAACTGCCTCTCATTGGGGCAGCGCTCTGAAATTCCTTGGGATCTCCAGGAAAGAGGGAGAAGACCTAAGGGCATGAGGGGTGAAACATCCACAACCTCCTGTCCCAGATTTTCACGGAGGGGAATCCAAATCCTCATAATGGAGAAGGAATGAGAGTGGGGCAGCAACATCCAGTAGGCATCAGAAACTTCTCCCCATGCCAGTCCCAGGATTTGCTGCCACCCTGATGCAGAGCTGGGCCTCACTGACCTGATTTCCTTACCTTTTTTCAAGAAGCCCCTGACTGCTGTGGACTGTTCCTTGTTATGTGACCTTTTGATTTAATTGCCAAAATTCCTACAAGCATGCATTCCCTGGCGTGAGGAAGTATATTCCTAGTTGACACCATTAAGTACCTCAGCAACTCACCTCCTCTGGCAATTCAACAGCTCAGTTTAGTTTTCACTTCCTTTAAGAAGGATTTAGAGGAAAAAAATATGGATAACAAGTATAATACTGTCTTACTGTTAAATTTCCCCCTTCTCCTGGTTTGTATTTTATCACAATTGCAAATACGCATCACATCTCCAAACCTGCAGAAAACCACTGATCTTTTTGATTATTACCCAAATGCAGAGAGGTAAATATGTTAAAATTAACCTGCCCTCTGTGTCCTCCCAGGCTGGCTCCCTTTTCCTGATGTATCCTTTCATTTTCCAGTGGAGAAATCAGTCAGACCTCTGTAATCACCACACGGTCACGGGGAAAGCATCCAAAATCCTCCACGAACTTTCTATTGTCAGGGACACGCGTGAGCAAATCCCCGGTGAAGGCAGTCGGACGTGTCATTAGGAGAGCAACCCAAGCAGAAAGGCCCCATATGACCTCCTCAGTGCCGAGTGCCTTTAATAATCAGGAGTTGCACGGCTTTCAAAGAGACCGGAGAGCGGGATCAGAGAGCATCACTCGGGAACAGTCGGCTCCCTGCTCCCAGCGGGTTTGCACATCTCCGCTCCGGGTACCGGCTCCTGCTTCCGGCGGAGCCCCTGCCTGTGGCGCGGGACAGGGCTCCCTGGGCACGGCCAGATGCCCGGAAATTTATTTGGGAGAGCGCAAAACTGGCAGGAGCAGGCAGCTTTTAACGGGGGGTTGTTTTCCACTCCAGATCCTTGGTGGGTTTTGTTTCCTGCCCAGACCCGCAGTGAGTTCCTCTGCTGCCTCCAGCACCGTCCACCCTCCGCCCACCCCATTCCTCCCCAAAACAGATTGAAATGTCAGGACTTACAGCTCGGTCCCCGTCCCGGCTGGGTCCCTGCTCAGGGCCAGGAGGCTGCGGGGAGGCTGTGGGAGCGGGGCGAGGGCTGTCCCCCCGTCTGGGACCCAGCGTCCCCAAACCCCGCCGAGGCGGGGGGAAGGTGATGTCCGAAGCCACTCCTGAGCATTTACAGGGTTGTTTGAAGGAAACATCAAACTCGGGAACAGAAGCTCCAACCCAGGAGTCATCGCCCCCGCCGTCCCTCCCCACCCTCTTGCTTGGTCTCATTTGTACCGATTTGCCCCGCAGGCTTCGCGCTGATTTGCCATGTCCCTGGCAGGGCTTCGACCGGGGAGGGGGAGCGGGAGCCAGACGGGGAGTGGATCGGGGGGAGCAGCCATGGGGAGGGTGGTGGGGACCAACAGGAGCCTGGCTTGCCAAAAGCAGTTCAGACCTAGAAAAAGCTTTAATGTGCACAGACGGAGCAGGCTGGAAGCAAAACCAGCTGGGCTGGAAGAGAACGTGCTCGGCAAGAGGCTGGTTTGGGGCTGGGTGCGTGCGTGGCTCCGGGCTGGCTCCTTCCTCCAGCCCTCTGCCCCCGGGGGGAAGGCAGAGAAGGGAGGGGAAGGTTACATGTGAAAATTCCCCTTCCAACATCCACTTTTCCTATCGACGAATGATGGGCAGGATGCCAGCCTGGTTTTCTCCGGCATTAATGATTTACCTGCTCCCGCCACCACCCTTGCCCTGACATCTCCTGCACCACATCTCCGGCTCAATATCCCCCTCTATGCCACGAGATGGGTCCTCTCGAGCTGGGACAGTCATCCGCACCCCGTGCCCACCCTGGAGCCGACACCATCACTGTCATGTCGTGCCCACCCTGGTGCTTGTGCCCTGTGTGGGCTGAGCACTATCACCCGTGAAAAGAGACAGGAGCCCCGCGTGGTGGTGATTCAGAGCTTGGGTGCTTCCCTTCTCCCCTTGCAGGTCCTTTTCTCCTAGAAGTGAGTCCCAGACCATCCAGTTGGGGTGCTTGGCACTCACCAGGGTGTTTGCCCTGGTTGGAAGGACTGTGGGAAGCTGTATCTCGAGAATCTCCTCACAGGATGTTGGGTCCAGCCCAGACATCTGCATTGGGCTGTCCCTGCATGGCATGGTTTAATGCAATTCCTTAAAATCGGACCCTTCCAAAACCTCCTGATGCTCTGGGCCAGCTCATCTCTTTGGGGCCGAGAGAGGACCCCCTCACACTTCACCCACCAGCTCCCTGTCCTCGGTTGATTGTTTTACAGGGCTCTGGTGTCGGTGCTGAATGTCTGGATCCAGCACTGGGCACAGCATCGTGGGGACCCCCTCGGCTCTGCACCCCCTGTGCCATGAGGGGCCCTGGCTCTGCTCTGGTCCCCTGGAGCGTGGCAGGGACACAGCCCTTCCCGGGTTCTCCACAGGCAGCCGGCCCCAATCTGCCGTGGCGCAGGGCCACCTGTGCTGGCTGCCCGCGCCATCTGCGCGGGGCGGGCCGGGGGGGCGGCTGCCATCCCCCCCCGGGTCAGCGAGCAGGGGGACAACTGGGGTGGGGGCAGCACGGCTGCCTCGCTGCGTCCGGGTGGATGCCACTGCATTCCGGAGAGGGGAAGAGGAGGGGATGGGGGCAGCCCCCCGCACGTTCCTCCTGGGATCTGCTGCCGTGGGGCTCGCGGGGACATTTCTGAGCCCTTTAGTGGGGACGGTGTGCACCCCGGCCGCGCCGGCTGGCTGCGGCGTCCACTCCCTGCTGCCTCTGGGTGTCCCCTGGTGCGGGGACACAGAAGTGGATCCCGAGTGGGTCTTTAGGGGTGTCTTGAATCCGGACCCCCTTGCACTGAGAACGTGGCTGAGCATGGGGACATCCCGTCGCCTCCTGTTCAAGAGTGTCCCAAGGGGAGCAGCCAAAGGACCCCCGGGAGCCCGTTGGCAGAGGGATGTCTCTGCCCTCCTGCTCGCCCTGGTGGCAGCCACCATCCTCTCCTCCCTCCCTGCTCAGCTCTAGGTGCATCCTGAGAGCTCCCGGCCGCGGCCGGAGCCCACCGCGTGTCTGGAGCCCTACACCCGCTGGAGCCAGGCAGCGGCAGGCTCACCCCAGGGTCCCCCCGGCGCCGTGGCTGTGCCTGTCCTGCTCACGGGCGACCTCGTCCTTTGATGAGCCGATAACGGAGCCTGCCCTACGCCTTCCTACAGGTAGCCGGAAAGTTTTATTCGTCACCGGCTGCTGGAAAGGTCACGGCGTCCTCCTCTCCCTTCTATTTCTGGCCCGTGCCCTTTGGCCGTCAGGCGGGAAGCGCTCCCGTGCGCTGGAGCCCGGACACGCCGCCTCGGTGCGGCCGCGTCCCCGGCGCCTGATCCCGGGGGCGGTGGGAGCGCTGCGGGCAGGATGCTCTGTGCGGGCTCTTCGCGGACCAGAGAAACCGCTGCGGGGCGGGGGGAGCCGTCTGCCGTCGGCTTCACGGGAAATAATGGAATTTGGGGAAGCTGCAAGAAGCACCGCGCTACAAACCCGGAGGAGGTGGGTCTGGCCCCGGGTATCTCAGGAGCTGACGCGCTCCCGAGGTACCGGGGCTGCAGCAGTGAGTGCTGTGCCCGCAGCAGTGGGTGCTGTGCCCGCAGCGAGGTGCCAGGGGTGCAGAGGGGAGTGTGGGTCTGGAGAGGTCCCGGGAACCTCGGTCCTCCAGCACAGACACACGGGCAGCTCTCAGCTTCCCTGCGCAGGCTGGGCAGCGCCGGTGGTGGGAAGGAGAGTCACGGGAGCATTCCAGCACTGGGGAAACACGGGCTGTGCAATGCTCCCAGGTTTTACTGCTGCCACCCAGAAGTGGAGAGAAAAAAGGGAACTCCCCTCACTGACAACAGGAGACCGAAAAAGGGGATTCACCCTGAGAACTGCCCTCTGAGAACAAACCCTGCAGGTGTTTTCCTAATTCTGAGAAATACCCAAACCTTCATCTGAGCTCTTCCTGGGAGCAAGGCAGGATCAGCCCAGGGATCCACCAGCCTTCCGAGCTGCTGTGGGCTGGGATCACCCTGCACCCAGCTCTGCGTGCGCGGGTTGACTTTCAGCACAAGGAGCCCTGGAGACCTGTGTACCTCAGAGAGAGACCCGTTACTACTCATAGCATCCCAGCACAGCCTGGAAGGGCCGTGAACCCAGGAGGAGCTGCAGAGGAGCCCAGCTCCCCTTTGCAGCCTCCTCAGTTTGCCCAGGCAGTTTGCACCCCTCACAGTACAGAGACTTTTCCAGCTCTGGGCCAACCTGAAGAAGATTGAGAAAAGCCCCGGGGAGGTTTTTCATCCCTCTTTGTTCATGGAGCAAAGATATTCCCAGCCCTGAATCTATAGATTGGCCCTTAAACTACAACAATCTCCGGGGAGCAGAGAAACAAACGTAGATTTTGGTTGCGGTTTGTTGTATTTTGTGGGTTTTTTTCTGTTTCTTTTCCTACGCAGACAGTCTTTGCCCAGGAGGGGTTAGCATGAAAAATGCATGTGGGGATTGGGGGAGCGGGGGGAGTGGGAGGAAAGAGCTATCGATCAAGTATCTCTGAAAGCCACGCAGCTGTGCCAGCCCCGCTGCCTCTGCCAGCCCTTCCCAGCAGTGCCAGTGCCGGTGCCAGGCTCGGTGCCTGCCCCGGCTTTGGGATTCAGTGTCAGGAAAGCGCCCTGGACCCTGCAGAGCGATCAGATCCTCCACAATCCCTGCCCTGAGTGCGGCTCCCTCCATCCAGGCTCCCAGCTCACTCCTTGCCGTACGGCATGACAGAAATGGGGTCGGTCCCTATTCCTCCAGATCCAAAGGATTCTCCTCCCAGGCTCCACAGAACCATGAGGAGGAGGATCTGTGGGACAGCAACAGCTCTGCCCTCTGTGCCCATCAACCCTCCTGCCTGCCCCACACCTCTGTACCACTCTAATCAGAAATAATTGTAATAATTGCAAATAATAATGATCCTGAGCCTGATGCAAACACGGACACAGCCTAAGTTTGAGGGTGGGGCTCCAAGATAGGCAACCAAGCACAACGATGGGTAACCCAGCCCATCTCTCGGACCAAGAAGAGCAAGCTGAGGCATCTCCAGATCCAGCAAGAGCTGGTGCTGGCAGGAGATCAGGGACACAAGTCCTGCTCTCAGCTTAAGAGCTGTGCTGTGTCTGGTGCCAGCGGAGCTGGTGCTCCTAGCAGGGTTGGTGGTTCCTACAGGCAGTGTCCTCGCAGCTGTGTCACTGAGAAACCCAGGGTACAATCGGGGTAAGGCACTGCAGGGGTAAAACCTTCTCCAGATAGTGCTCATCGAGATGGGAGCATGAAGAAATGGCACTGGAACTTCATGCTGTCGATGTCTCCCCCACCAAACCCAGCACTGCTAGCCAAAACCAGTCTGGAGCCTGGGAGAATCAGAAGGGCGGATTTTAGGCATCACCTTGGCTGAAAGTGCCCTGAAATTTGTCCCAAATGTGAGGTTTGGGAAGGGTGGGAGAGGAGAAAAACAGTGAGGAGAAAGGGATTATCTTGTCCCATGAGGGGGAAAAAATCCCTGACACCTTTGCTTCTCCCTCTGGCTGGGCACTGATGTATGGCATTGGGGACCTCCTGGTGTGGCACCAGGATGCAGCACCCAACAGTTGCAGCTTGGGCTGATTTAGCTGAGATTTTGCTCAGTTCCTGCCACGCTTGGTTCCTGTGCACCCGGGGGGAGCAGCTCAGTGCCCTGCTCAGAGCTAGGATTTTGGGGTGGGAACACAACCGAGGGGGCTCGAAAAATCTGCAGAGGGGTTGAGCTTGTCCTCATTTCAGTACAGAAATCTGAGAGCATTTGCTACCGGGAAAGATTTTCAAAGGTCTGGATCCAAGGGGAAGAGATGTTCTCTCGTCTGCTGTGGTCCGAGCCAAGGGCAAGGGACTCCCCGAGACCCTGCCAGCACTGCCTGTGCTGCCTGATCCTGGCCATGCTGAGCTACTGAGAGCCCTCAGATTTCCACCCCTCACGCAGGAAAAGCTGATGGCAGCAGGGAGAGACCTCGGCCCGAATCACGGAGCCCACGCAGGATGCCCGGATCCCCTCGACTCCCTGCCAACCCCCAGCACACCTCCGGCCGCGCCTGTCCCACCCTGGGTCCATAACCCAACTTGATCACACTTGATTGCCTTCAGGATGGGCATCTCCAGCCGTGCCCGCAGCCCCGGTGCCCACAGCAGGGTGCAGGGTGCTGTCCCAGTCTGGGTGGTGGGGACACAGCTGTCCCCTCCCGCCCGTGGCAGCCGCAGGGCTGGCTCTGCTCACAGAGATGCCTCTGACTGTTGCAGGTTCTCTGAGGCCCCTTATCTAAATGCAGTCTTAATTACACCCGGTGGCTGAGCTCTGATGCTCCCCCGGGTTGACCCTTCCTGCGTGTACTGAGGCGCTGCATCGAGCACCCTGCACGGGGCTGACCCAGGGACCCAGGGAAGGGAAGAGCAGAGATGAGGAAACTGAGGCACAGAGCAAGGGAACATCCCCAGCCTTGCATCCACAGAGCAGTTTTATCATCTCTGTGCTTGCTGGGGGTGTATAAGCCCAAACGCTCCAAAATATTCATTTAAATGATTTTGTCCATCTTTATCCCGATTACAGTTACGGAGTTCCTTTAGCCTGGGACTGCCCGGGCTTGTCCAAGACTCTGGCAATTCGTGGCGGTTCCCCAGCCGCAAACACAGCCAGGGCTCCTCAACCCCACATCCCCACCAGGCGCAGTCGATACCCCAAAGCAAACAAACCCCTCCCCGCCATCAACTCGGCGAGGCCCCGCGGAGCCCGGAGCTGTTGCTAGGATGATTTTCCATTCAGCAGGACACAAATTATCCCCGGCACGGAGCCCGCTCCCCCTCCGAGGGGCCGGCTGTGTGGTACGGGGACGCCGCAGCAGCTGGGCTGCACAGACTCCCCCCCAGCCCCACAGAAACCCTCGCCCGCACACTTTGGTTCGTGCTTTGCCACCTCCTTGCCTCCAGTCCACGTCCCCCCTTCAGTCCTAGCTGGGAACAGTTTCCCTTGCAAAGGAAATTCCAGTGCAGGAAGGTGAAGGCAGCCGGGCGGGCGCTGGAGGCGGCGGGCTGAGCAAAAGTGCTTTTTAAAGTTGTTTGATGATTCCTTTTGCTGCTTTGTCAAAGGCAAAGGGACCTCCAACGGGGCCGGGTGGGATGGGACGGTGATGGGCGGGAGATGCCGGAGAGCAGCCGGGCAGGAGGCAGGCGCTTCCCACAGCCCAGGCGGCCCTCGACAGCAATTAATGCGAGTAAAGGAGCACCGGCTGGCCCGGGATGCTCTCCCACTCATGGTGTCCGTGTTTGCAGGGACAGAGGCTGAGGCTGGGCTCTGCCAGATTCCACCTGCAGCTGCCTCCACCACTGTCCTGAACTCTACTGGCACCAAAAATGCTTTAAAAATCCCCACTGATAACAGCAAAAACTGCCCCATCCCACCTGCCTCCACGGCAGCCAGCCACGGAGCAGCTCCCTCGCACCTTCCCCCTCCCTGGGACACCCCCTGGGAGAAGGAGGCGAGGGGGGCTTACCTGCACACAGGACTCCCTGCACTTGCTGCGGCTCCGCTCTCCTGATGTTCGCTCTGTGGAAGTGGGAAGCGTTTTAGATCATGCAGTAGGTTATATATTGTCTGCAAGTCTGGCCCTAGGGCGTCCATCAGTTGGTCTTGCTTTGCTCCTGCCCCTATATGGAAGATGCATCACATGCTCCGTGGCTCCCAGCTATCCGCCTGGTGAAAGAGGAAAAGAAGAAGGAGAGGAGAAAGGGGGAAGAAAAAAAATTAAAAGGATCTTCATCACCATGAAAGAGGCAGGGAGAATTTCTCAGTGGAAAACCCACCAGTCAGAAATCCCTGCCTGACCTGAACTTTCCCTGCTCTCCTTTTGTTATCCCTGGCTGCCAGTGCCCCTTTCATCTGCTGTTCAAGGCTGGGGAGATGTGAAGATACCTTCACCTTGATCACTCTCCTGCCTCGCCTCCGAGCAGGTGAGGGGCTGCAGCTTCTGCCGAGTGCTGCTGTCCACCTGCAGCTCTCCAGCACTAAATATTTATCCCTCCCCAGCAATGCCCCCAGTGCTGCCAGGCAGGGCAGGGATGGGGCACTCCCAGGGCTTCCCAACCGTCCTGCCCTGAACACACTCAACATCCTGGGGCACCAGGGCCATCACATGGGTGCAAAGTTACTGAGATGGCATCTCCTGGAGTGGGGTGCTGGCCAGGAAAGCTCTGTGTGGTGCTTGGAATGGGAGCTGCTCCCCTCACCCATCCAAGGGAAAGGGGCTGATGGGGAGCTCCTGGCACAGTCAGGCATGAGTGTCCTGGCCAGCACCATGGTGGAGACAGGAAGGGCAGGCAGGAGGCTGCTGCACCTACTGTTCTGCTGTTCTGCCAGATGTCCTAATGGTTTTAGGACATTTCTCCAGAAGCAGCAGGAGTTTCCTCCCTTTTCCCTACCTCACTTCTCCAGCAGGGGTGCACAGCTGGCTGTGCAGAGCAGGGGGTGCAGAAATCCCAGTTTCATCATCTTCTGCACCAAATTTTACCTGGTGGCTTCTCAGTCCTTGGTACCACTGCCAGCACCCCAGCAGTTCCCCAGGGCAATGTGCAGGTCTTGCTTTCCCGCTCTCCTCCTGTCTCTAGGCTGGGAGCCAAGCAGGGCACATCACTCTCCTGTTGTGAGTAGGACACTCCTGGCTGGAGCTTCTCTGGGAAAGCCTCGGCCTCCCTGTCCTCAGAAAGGCAACACAAGGTGATGACATCTCTCCCAAACCCAGAGTCATCCTTGGAGCCTGATGTCTTCTGGTGCACTTGGTCACATACAGCACAGATGGGTCACTTCTCTGTCCGTAATGATGGGATGCCATTTTAATTATGAATAAGGTGGGGGTTTTATGTAATGCTTTTGTTTGTGTTTTGTTAAGGTTCAAAACCTAAGAGTTCTTCATTAAAAATTTTATTGTTCCCTTCCCAAACATCCCAGCCTTGGCTGAGCTGACAGCGCGCTCCCAAGGTCCCAGACTTTGCCCACAAACCTGCATCTTCTTCTGAACTGCATTTCTACCTTCTTCAGAAATAGTGGGGAAAAAATAATCTTTTGTTACACCACTTAATTGAATCAATTTGGGAACCTTGGGTACACTCACAGCCGAACCTGGGTGAGGGATTCCCATCTTCAGGTGGCACAAACATGGGGAATTTGAGGTGGCATCTGACAGGACCATCTAAATACAGCTGAGCCCCATGAGATTGTGAGAAAAGATTTCCTTATAACGCCTTAGGAGCTGAAGGCAAGGGTCAGGCTGGTGATGTGTCTGGTTTGAAGGGTCTTTCTGGGCAGAAGGCATCTGGAACCATAGAACCATGGAATATCCTCAGCTGGAAGGGACCCAAAAGAAACATGAGTCCAACTCCTGGCCCTGCACAGACCCCCAACAATCCCACTCTGGGCATCCCTGAGATCATTGTCCAAACTCTCCTGGACTTCTGGCAGCCCCAGGGCCGTGCCCATTCCCTGGGGATCCTGGGCAGTGCCAGCATCCTCTGGGGGAAGGAGCTTTTCCTGAAATCCAACCTGACCCTCCCCTGGCACAGCTCCAGCCATTCCCTCAGGTCCTGTCCCTGGTCACAGAGCAGAGATCAGAGCTGCCCCTCAGTGAGTCTCCTCTCAGTCTCCTCTTTTCAAACCAAGTGAATTCAGCCACTCCTCACCTGGCTTTATTCCCCTCTACACCATCCTCGTGGCCCTCTTCTGGTGGCTCTTTAATAGGTTTAGATATTTCTTATGATGTGGTCCCCAAAACTGCCCCCAGAACTCCAGCTGGGATTGTGTCTACTGCCTTTGGTTCATCAAAGCTGAGCTGAGCTGAGCTGTCCTCCCTCAGAGATCACACCTCCATCCTGCTAAAGCTCAGCCTCACCACTTCTCATCATTCTGAGGATCCTGGAGGCAAAGTCATGGAGAGGCCAGTGCCTGGACTGAGCATGTCTTGTCCACATGAACCAGGATTTCCTCAGAGTGCCATAGTCTCACAGCATAATTGCTTCTGGTGTCTCTGTGTGCTCTGGAGCTTTGTGGTGTTGCTGTAGAGAGGCCCATGGCAATGCCAGGAGGTCTGGTCTTCCCAACTTCAGTTAAAATAGCTGTGTCAGAGCAAAGGGTGTTTCACTGGATCTCCATCTCCAGGGATACACTGCTGTGTGTCAGACCAGAACCTGCTGAGGCTTTGTGAGTTATTTCCAGCTGAGGAGCACAGACTCCTGCTGGGTCTCTTCCTCTCAGGCACAGCTGTGATCTTCAGCTCAGGGCAGTCCCACCTTCTTTAGGGACGGCCTGATGGAACGGTGCAGGGAGATCATCCTGGAGCCAGAGCAGATGCTCTCTGCTTCCGGGTGCTCTCGTCAGGAGGGAAATGGCACTGCTCCTTTCTCTTTAGTGTCAGCTTCACTTGGGTTCCACCTCAGCCTCTTCCTGAGGTGACTTTCAGCAGCCTTGAACTCGTGGTTCTGATTGGGGAATTTCTTACTGGATCCACACTTGTCCTAGTATTTTGCCATCACAAACATGCTTTCCCAGCTTTGGGGCTGGGAAAGAGCTCCTTCCCCCCTACCAGGATCCCCACCTCACTGAACACCTTCCTCTCGTGCTGATGCTGCTTTGACATGACCTCCCACCAGGCTGGAGGTGTCCCTGCTCAGATAGCAGAGCTGAATCCAGCTGAATCCCACCACAGCACAGACTCTGGTGGGAGATGCTGTTCCTGTTGCTGCAGGATCCAGGGAGTCTGAGTCCTGGTGCAGATCACACCCTCTCCTTGCTGAGCAGCCTCCTGCTGACAGGCTCAGCCTGCTCCCAGGGGATGGGAACAGGAGTCGAGGGATGCAAGCAATGAGGATAACTGATGTCCTTGTGGTTCTGTACTTGTGAATGCTCAGAAACTGAATGGCTCACAAGGACTTTGGAATGGGAGGGGTGGGCAGACCTAGCCAGGCACTGCTGAGGTGGGAGCTCCAGCAGGAGTCACTGAATATGCAGAAATCACACCTGGTTCATGAAGTCTCCCAGCTTTGACCAGCAGGAAGCTTGGAGAGTGCCCAAGAGAAGTCTCCTGTGAGTTTGCTCTGCCTGTGTCCTCTCCCCTTTCCACTGTTGAACACCACCAGAGACCTTGCTAGAAGGACTTTTTTCATGACCTTGTGCAGCCGAGGTGTCCCCTGTGGTGTCTTCAGACACTGGAGAGGATGGGGAAGTCTCAGGCCAGTTTCAGAGGGACCCAGATGATATTCTCTAGAATCAGTTAAAGTTTTCCCTTTTAGGTAGACTTATTCCCTTGATTATAATCTTTGACAAATGAAATGGACAATTAACAGCTATGCGTATCTGTTTTCTGGAAGGAATTTGTTTCCCTGAGGAACAAAGGAAGGACCAGTTCCCATTCCCACGGAGTCTTGAATCTGAAGGGTTTTGTTCTTCTGCCCAGAACTAAAGACAGTTTCCTCTGTTCTGCTTTGTCTATTCAGCTGAAAGTCCCACCCAAAGGGTTTTGCTGAAGGTCTCAGAATTGAAAACTCAGGTGTCTACATGCCAATGCCTAGGGCAGGTATCTGTGGTTGGGGCCTGAAATTATGACCCTGAGCCTGGTTAAGCGGGGAGAGCCTTGTCCTCCAAGGAGCCAGCCTTGCCTAAGTCAGCCTTGCTTCTGCAGCTGGCCTGCAGCTGGTCAGAGGAACTCCCTGGGAGCTTTTGGGGTCCTGTTGGGGCAGCTGCTCCATTGCCCTGTGCAATGGTGAGGTGGGAGGGCGGGAGGAAACCCCTGCCAAGAGGGGTCACTTCCATTTTGCCGTGTGGTTCAGAGGTGATGGAGACCATCGTAGATGATGGAGAAGACAGAGAGACCTGAAGGGGCTGTGGCTGCAAAGTCCATCAGCTTTTGCTGTGACAGAGGAGCTCAAGAGGCTGGAGGCAGCTGCTGTGACAGAATGAATCTGGAGCCCGTATCCCTCCCTCCTGCAATTAAAAAGGCGGAAAAGGGGAAAAGAGCAGCTTCGCTGGTGACCTTTCCCTCCCGCAAATCTCAGCCCGCCTCACTTCATACACCAGCATCAGGAGCAAACAGCCGGGCTGGGACCTGGCAGACCTGGAGTGGCACAGAACTACCCAAGGAGGTTGGCCGTGCCTGTGTGTGTGTGTGCACACCAGAGTGGCTGCTTTCTTCCAGCCTGCAGGCTGCTCCGGGGAGGGGGAGCGGGAAGGGTTCGCTTGCCAGCTCCTCCTGAGGTCCACTGAGAGGTGTCTGTAGGGCTCATCTCGAAGAATGTCAGAGTGCATGTGCTCCGCGAGACGGCCTTTCAGAAGGCATCAGCCCTGCTGTCACGCAGTGGACCACAAATCGGGAGTGACAGCTGTCTCCGTGTGCACCATCCATCTGTGGCAAATGTGTCAGCTAGCTGAACACTCCCGAGGAAACTGCTACGGAGCTGGGAGAGGAGGAGGAGAGAGAGAGGGGGGGAGTGAGGGCGAGGGAGAGGGGGGAAAACGCAGCAGCAACAGGGGCCGCGACCAGCAACACGTTAAGCCGCCAAGGCCAAGGGTCCTGGATGGTCTTGGAAGAGAGAACAAAGGGCTGCTGTGTGGTGGCACCTCCAGTGCTTGATGGAGACGCCCATTAAACAACAGCCCTTTGCTCTCCCAACCCAAGAAGCTCCAAACCATAAACACTGATGATGCCATAAAGCTGTCACACGAGGTGGTGTCACTCGTGCCACAGTGGAGGGACGAGGACAGCTGGGCTTGTCCAAAGCCATGACTGGAGGTGCAGCAGATCTGGGAGAGGATGCAGCAGTCCCAGCACCACCCCAGCTGCTGATGCTGCTCAGGACCAAGCAAAGGGTTGGGCATTGGGGCCATGCTGGGACAACCTGTCTCTTCTCTGATGGATATCACCTCCCTCTTTTCTCCTCTCCCCTCCTGTTCTTTCCACCACACTGAATTCTTCATCCTGGCTGAATTTGGTGCTGTGGGATATCACAGCCATGGGAACTGCATTTGTTTCATCGTGCTTCTGAAGCAGGTCCAGGTGGTTAACAGAGAAAAGGTGATGGAGACTCTCTTCCCTTGAATTTCTTCACTCATTCTGTTCAAATGTGCTTGAAGAGGGGGTTTCTTGGGCTGGAAAAAACTTGCTACTTACAAACCACTCATTCCTTCTTCAAGCGATGCCCAGAAAGTTCAGTCCCCTCACCTAGCCTGTGTTTTTGATGCTTTTCCAATAATACCTTTTGAGATCCTCTACCACAAATTTACCATTGGCACAAAAAACTTTGGAATTGTTGTACCAGTTCTGGGGAGCTACCTACTAAATCATGAACTGGAGTCTTTCCAGTGGAAAGCTGCTTGGAGTATTACCCATGTATTCCCAGAGACCAAGGAGCTGGAAGCTCCAGGCCACCATCCATCGGTACACAGGCACCTTGTCCCCAGCTCAACCCTGACAGTGAACAACACCTGGAGTCCTTCAGTCTTCATTCCTGGACACCAGAACTGTGTAGGCACCTTCTCCTGCTTTGAAATGGGGAGAGCCTTACCCTGCTCCTGTGGGGGTTGGAGGACAGAATTAAAAGAAGGTGCATAGGAGGTCAGGGTCTGAGTCTTTCTCTGTAGATATTTCTGCTTTATGGTCTCAGCTGAATTCCAAATTCCAGCTGACAGTGGTAAACTGGGTTGTTTCTGGTCACGGCTGGGGCCGCAGGAACAATTTAACTTCCAGCCTGAAGTTTTCCAGCAGGACACACTCACTGCAGCGAGGAAACTTGGCCAACACCCATGTGTGGGATCTGTAATGACAAAATACCAGTTTCCTGCCCCAGATCCCAAACTCGAGCCAGACTTCTCCACAGACTTGGGGACATTTCCTGGCTCAGAGTGCTGCTGCAATGACTGTGAAGAGCTTTGTCCATTCTCCAGTATAAAAGGAAATCGGTGGGATGGGATGGGATGGCATGGGATGGCATGGGATGGCATGGCATGGCATGGCATGGCATGGCATGGCATAGAATAGTTCAGTTGGGAGAGACCAACAGTGACATCTAGTCTGACTGAAATCCTCTCAAACATTTAGCATCTGAAGCTGGGAATTACAGCAAGACAAATCTCTCATTTCCTCTGAATTCACTGGAGTTGCAAGGAAAACTTTCCAACAAAGGAGGCATGAGATCCCCAGCACTGGCTGGGACAAGATGGACATCTCCCTCACTGCCCCAGCGCTGCTGAGGAAGTCCCCAGAGCACAGGCAGTGACATTTCTATGTTGGCAGCCCCGAGCAGAATATCCACGGGAGCAGAGGAGTGGAGCCAGTGGGGCAGGGAGGAGGGGCTGTGAGACGAGGCCCCCAGCTGGGAAAAGGGAGCTTCATGCAGAAGATCAGTGATCTAAACAATTTTTCATGGCAAAAGCTCTATGCAATCAGAGCTAATTTGAGTTTAAATCCCAGAATAAGCAACATATTCCTCCTCCTGTTGGGTTTGAATGACAATCCCTCTAGTAGTGCTCATTTATAACAGCACTTAGCACCAAACTGAGCAGTGAACACAGCTAAAACCTTGTCTGGGAGACAGGAACCTGTCAGCCAACAAAGCCAGTGAAAGGTGTTTCCACAGGGAAAACATGGAAAAGACATGCAGGTAATTCCCAGCTGGTTTCCAACACCCAGGGTGGTTGCAGGGAGAGTTGCACAAAAAAGTAAATCATAAAGTTCAGTGATTGAGTTACCAAAAGCCACATTGGTCTGGCAGAAGGGAGTTCTCTGCTTTATGAACAGAGAGGATGAAAGTGTTGAAAATGTGAAACAATTTATAGAAGGATAAATTCTGTATTTCTCAACCAACTAAGGACCACTGGGAATCAGGGCAGATGAGTTAAAGTAATCATGTAATGAAAATTATCCCAGAAATGTGAGAAGGTGAGAGCAGAAGCAGAGCTGAAACAATGGTCTGAGTAAGACAAAATGGAAAGCTGAAGTCTCCATTCTGTTAGTGTGAAGCTCCTCTATCTTGTGCCTGTATCAAACACGTACCCAGAGGTATTTCATATTAAATCTGGGCAACTGAGACCACCAGAGAAGGTATACTTGCCCAGAAAATGCAGTAACAGGATGGGTAAAGAAATGCTCAGTGACTCAGAGAGAGGAACTGGCTTTGCCTTTCTTTTCAGGGATTGATCTCTAAACCCCTCCAGAAGTACAGGAGCTGTGAGAGGCTTTGCACAGGACCCAGTCAGCACCTTTGCCATCCAGCTCACCTGGTGTGTCATCCTGTGTGCCATGTCTTCTGAAAGATTAGGCTGGACAGAGAGACTGGGAGCTTTTTCACCCATCTGATCTTCTGTTTCATCACTGTAAAATGCTTTCACAGATGTCCTGGTTGCCACAGGTCTTTGGTTGGCAGCATTTCATGGGGACATGTGACTTGCATACCGATTAGGCTCCCCTTGGCAGGTCCTTCCACTGCTTGCTGATCCTTTCTCTTCAAAAATCTCCCAGGACTGAGCTGTGGTCTGTGTTTGGTGGCCTGGCCATTTTCTTGGCAGCTGGGGGCGACTTAAACTGACAGAGGGCAGGATTAGGTTAGTTAATAGGGAGAAATTCTTCCCTGTGAGGGTGGGCAGGCCCTGGCATAGGGTGCCCAGAGGAGCTGTGGCTGCTCCATCCCTTGGAAGCGTTCAAGGCCAGGTTGGATGGGGCTTGGAGCATCCTGGGCTAGTGGAAGGTGTCCCTGCCCAGGGCAGGGTTGGAATGAGATGATCTATAACACCTCTTCCAGCCCAAACGATTCCATGATTCAGTGGAGCCACCAGTCTGCAGGACTGTGGCTACAGACAGAGCTGATCCTGCAGTTTTCCTGTTGGGCTGTTTCCACTGTTTGCCCTGAAGAGCAGCTCTCACGGACGCATTCCAGCATTACAGATTTCACCACATTTGATATTTTGGGAAACTGCTTTTCCCCAGCCCAGTAAATACCCAGACTCCTTTGAAAACTGATCTCCTTCACCCCTCCTTCCCTCTCTGTTTGTATTCCACAGCTTGGTTTTCTAACAGGGGACCAGGCAGGGGTGTCATCTCCCTTCCCTGCAAAAAGTGTCCTTGCTGGATCAAAGTCACACACAGGGACTATTCCGTGTGCTGGTTTCCAGCCCCTTCCAGGGCCTTGTCAGTCTCAAAGCCACAAGAGAAGCCAAATGAAGGCTTGCACCTCTGTCACCCCTTCCACCCGGCCGGGTCGGGAAGATCTGTGCCATTGCCAGCTGCAGCCTCAAGCCTGTGCCCCTTGCCTCTGCCCCAGTCCCGGTTTCCTGGATCTCCACTCAAAACTCCACCACCCGTCCAACGGCACCACAAACGGGTCCCGGCCAGCAGCGAGGCAGAAAGGATCCGAGCCCCGTGCAGCCGGCAGAGCCCCCTGCTCCCGCGGGCTCCGGCGGGGACAGGAGCGGCGCTGAGCCCGCGCAGGCGGGTCCCGCCCGCGGTGGCCGTGTCCCCTCCGTGCTCGGGTCACTCTGCGCTGCCTGATGGGCTCCGGCTGCCTTCAAGAGCCATTAACACCGAGGCAGGGAGAGAACAGCAACAAAAGGCTCTGAAGTTGTCCCTCTCCTGCCTGGGAAAATCCTCACCGGGCTGGGGGTGCCAAAACCTGCGGAAGACAGGTGCTGGACAAGAGTGAGGCTCTCTCAGCTGAAAAATAAGAACAAAACTAAAAATCAGCAGAAGAAAAATGGCAAAAGCCCCTGCAACCTGTCTGGGATGCTTTTACCACCCAGGGAAGAGGAAATCAGGTTCAGAGGCCAGCAAAAGAGGTTCTAAAGGATGGAAAAAAAACGGTGGGAGCAGCTGCTTTCCTGAGTTTACGTCCCAGTCTCTTCCCACCTCACTTCTGTGCTCTCTGTCCTGTGACACACTGCATTCACTCACTTCCCCAGCTCTAATGAGACCTTCCCGTTCCTGTCCCCTGTCATATCCTGTCCTGCAGGACCTGAGACAGGATCTCCTAGAGCCCTGGTGCTGGTTGAGTGGCCATGCACACACTGGTTGGCCTGCTGGTGATTCTAGGAGGTCCTGGTGACTTCACATGGCAGCACTTCCTTGGAAATGTGGGTCTTTTACTGGACAAAACCCAAGAAACCTTACAAAAATTCTTACCACTTTTCAGATTTTGGCTATTTTGTCCAATTCAGTTGAAATGGGGCCAAACACTTGGGGAGGGTGAAGGCTGGGACAGGCAGCACGACCACGTGAGCGTCGTCCAGGCAGCTGCACTCACAGCACTGCATTTAAACTGTGAGAGGGACCAGGACAGGCAGGAGCTGGGGGCAGGGAACAGGGCTGAACTGGTGCTGCTGGGCTGCTCACTGGACACCAGCACCTGGCAAAGTCAAGGGTTGCAGGAACCATATAATGAGGAATTGGAGACAAGTGCATGTCAGTTGACACAAACTGGCTTCCTTCAGCTGCTCTGACAGGTTTTTGGAGAGGATGAAGCTTGGCCAGTGACAGAACAGCTCTGTGGCCAGCTGCCTTGGAAGCACAGGTCTGGTACGTGCAGCACGTTGATTCAGGAAAGAGGGAAAGATAAAAATAACCTGCTGCACATTGAACAAGCCTGGCCCTGGCTTGAGAACATCTTCCAGGCAGGGAGTCAGCTCTGGCAAGTTGTGTTTGGATTGTCATTTCTCCTGCTCCACCACCCCCCTTCTTCTTAACCTAAGATGGAAATTCAGGGACAAATGGCAGAGCTGGAGGCACCTGGAAAGACGTGAGAGCCACAGGCAAGGAAGAGGGCAGGTCCTGCTCTCCAGTCTTGCCCAGAGCCCCAGGGGGACAGCAGGGAAGGAGGCCCTGGGGGACAGAAATGGTGAGGAAGGTCTGGGTGAGGCTCTGAAGGAGCTCACCTGGGCTGCTCCCGGTGCTCAGTAGGGTTGATGGAGGCACCAGGGTGTCTGCAGGGTGCTGGGAAGGGTGTGGGGAGCAAAGGGGAGCACTGTAATCCTTCACTGTCACTCGCCACAGGTGTTGGAGGCAGAGCCTTGTAACTTCAGCATAGCAAATGTGTGCAAGACAACAGCAGGAGCTGCAGACCAGAGAGAAATGGGAGGGTGAGCAGCTCTTTCAAGCAGGGAAGAAAAAATAATCAAAAAAGGCACTTTGGCTAGAAGGTGCTTTACAAAGTATTTATGAGGCGGGCTTGTTAAAAATGGATAAGCTGTGCAGTGAGGCTGCAGAACTCCTGCAAGCACCAGGAATGGGAACTTCTCCTGCCCAAGGAAGGCCAGAAGGAGTGAGTCTGAGCTCGGGGAGCAGCGTGGACATCACTGCTGTGCAGCCACACTGCACAGGCCCCATTGCTCTGCTTTGTTTGTGTTCAGGATCTGGATTGAAAGGGGTCTCTACCCCTCATTTTCTACCTCCTTTTTGCAGGAGCTGGAGCAGTTCCTGATGCTAGGCTTGTGCCCCACACATTTTAGGGGCTACTGCATCCAGGCTGAACCCACTAGCAGCTTTGCAAACCTGGCTGCTCTCCACAGGGAGAAGGAGCAGGCTTGGATGCCAAGTGGAGGAGCACAGGGCACCCTCCGTGTTCAGCAGCAAAATGCTCGCGGCCAGAACTGACCGTGGGTTGGATGAGCCAGGAATAGCAAAGAAAAGGTACAACCTGCTTGGATGCAGCTCTGGAGGTGGCAGATGAAGAGGAGAGAGGAGAATTTTGCAGGGATGAGGGATCGCAGCCGGGTGGGATCGGTGTGTTGGGTCAGCGCAGCGAGGGTGAGCCCTGCCGTGCTGTGCGGAGCCCTGCCCGCTCCCGCACCTGCACACCCCAGGTCCCGGCAGCCACATCCACCCCCAGCGTGTCCATCCTCCCGGGACGATCCCACCCCCAGCGTGTCCATCCTCCCGGGACGATCCCAGCCCCACCGTGTCCATCCTCCCNGGGTTTGTGTTTCCTGCAGCGGTGCCTCTTCTGCGGTTGGGTAAGAAGTAAAACAAGAATGGTTTGAGGAGGAGGAGGAAGCGGTGAGGCAGAGCCGGCAGGGGCTGTGTCCCTGGCAGTGTGGGACGGGCACAGCTTGGCTTGGATGGATGCTTCTCTCCTGGTGCGGGCCACAGCACCCCGAGGTCTGTGTCTCTTCTGGACGGCTGGGCTCCTTGCAAGTGTGGCTCAGAACGCTCCCGATGTCCCACGATCAGACCGCTCCTCTCTGCTTCTCATTCAAACCACCTGCTTTGTCTGGGCCAAGGGCTCCAGGAGCCGAGCATGCCGGTCGGCAGGTTCGCTAAAGGCACGGCTCAGCCTCCTAGCAATCCCAGCAAGGAAAGAAGCTAAAATCCCAGCTCAGCGGGTGAGATCCTCCCTCTTGCCCTCAGCTGAGTGTCAGTGCTGTGACAGTGTGGGGGAGGGCAGTCAGCGTCTGGGGACAGCAACAGATGGGAAGGGCTCTCTACAGCTGCGAGCCAGAGCTGGGGCTGGTTTGCTGCAAGTGGAGCTGAGCTGGGCTGCTCAGAGCACCCCTGCAGCATCCCCAGCCCTTGGAACAACCACAGCAAAAATACCTGCAGGAGCCAACACGGTGAGAGTGCAGCCATGGAGCTGGGAGTGATGGGCTGTGGGATTGTCCTGGAACTGCCACAGGAACGTGGTCACTCCTGCTCCCTGCAGGAAAGGTCCTGGCCTTTTCTGCTGGGACTTGTGAGGAGCAAGAGCTGCTGCTCTGGGAGACATTGAGACAAGGGAAAGAAGGTCCTTCTGTCCCATGTCAGACCTTCTCTGTAAAAGATGCACAAAATCATATAATAATTTGGGTTGGAAGGGACCTTAAGGGTCTTCTGGTTCCAACTGCCTTTCCCAAGGGTTTTCTCTCAGCTTCACATGGGAACGATTCCCTGGCCAGAATTCCCATGTCACACCATGTCAGACAGCTCCCCAAAACACTCCAGATCTTCTCTGAGGATCCTGGAGTCCTTACCGTGTCTTTACTCAGGCAAACATTCATCCATCACTGGCACAGGATAAAATACAGACTCCAAATGACATCCCATGATGTCACCTCTGTAAGAACCAAACAAACAGCAGGCTGGGACCTGCTGCTCACCTTCCTCAGCAAAATCCAGGGGAGCAACAAGGTCCTGCTCTATGAGGCTTGAGCTCCCAGGCTCTGGGCAGGGGAGCTCAGCACCCTGGAGGCACCAGCTCAGAGCAGAAACCTGCTCCTGTATTTGGTGAATCCCTGTTGCTGTGGTTGTGGAATGGATGTGGAGTCTGGTTGTGTCTGGCCAAGACTGGACAAAAATTTGTAGAGACCCTGCCGCCAAAGCAGAAGCTTTCTGTGCAATCTCACTCAGGACCACAATTTCCACATGGAACTGTGGAAAGCTGAGGCTTCTCCACATCCTTGTCTACCCACTCCATGTTTATTATGAATTTTTTCACCATCCTGAAGGGTGAAACCTCATTGACTTGACCCGTGACAGCCCAATGTGTAGAGATGAGTTTGATGATCTGGAGACCTGAGCTACACAGAGACCCTGACCCTTTTCCTTCAGGCCTCTAAAGTCCCTCCAGGCAAGCAAGAACCTTCAATCATTAGAAAGGCTGAATTGAAACTAATTGCCCCAAAAGAGAAAAGCTTCACATCCCATCCCCAGGCCCCCAGGCCTTTAGGATTTCTACGGGCAGCATGAAATTAGTAAATCGCTATTTGTGTGATTCCCTAGACCCTTGCCCATGGGACATTTTTGCTCTGTCATATAATGTAAACTGCAGGCTTTGGATGTTCAGGGAATCATAAGTAAGTGGAAGAAGGAAGGCGAAATGTAACGTGGTCCCTCAGAGAGCTGCAGGCTCCCCAGAGCCTCTCTGGGAGCGCAGCCCTCACACGCAGAGCTGAGACAACCACTGACCCCTCTTCAGCTGAGCACATCCACTTCCTCCCACGTGCTTATTGCTGGGAAAAAAAGTCATCATTAACAGCCAAAATTGATTTTTTTTTTAATTGTAACGAATGGATGGATTTAATGGCAAAAGAGTTCTCTGTTGGTTCTGATCCTTGGTGTTCTTTGGTCCTTGTTTGTCTCCTTTGTTTCAAGGTCACCCTACTCAGGTGCAATCTGGGTATTTCTCTTACTGGTCAGTGCTGGGTTTGGTGGTCCATCTGTGGACACAAATAATCATTCAGCCCAGAGCAACTGGGATAGACAGCCCTCACTGGAAGCAGTTCTTGACAGCAATACCAAGCTTGAGGCTGCTCCTTGCCCTGACCACTCAGGGAAAATGCTGGGTACACCCAGAACTCTGCACCTCCTCTCACCTTCAGACACAGAATTGTAGAGCATTTCCAGCTGGAGAGGGACCCATAAGGATCACCAAGTGCAACTCCCTGCTCCTTGCAGGACCACCTAGAACTAAACCATGGGACTGTGAGCACCATCCAGGCATCTGCAGCTGGGTAAAATGAATTTTGCTCTCGCTCTGAATCTGTCTTGTCCCCCAAAGTGCTTAGCAGGTACCTTTGTTCCAGGCAAGTCACTATCTCACCCACCATTGCATCCATCACCTGTATAAAGGGGACCTGAGAAGCTCAAAAGATGGAGGACTAGCATAAAAATCATGGAATTGCATGGGGTTCTCTTGACCATGAGACGCTGCTGGGGAAAACTTGTTCGAAAGGCTGAAAGCCTCTCCAGACACCTCTCCCTGGTTTTGTTTCAGAATAATTCAAAACAAAATCTGGAATCTCCTCAGCAGTTCCTCTGGCACCAGAACATGGGCAGAGGGACAAGCAGACCCTTTGCCATCAGCCATTAGCCATTAGCCATCAGCCACTAGCCGTTAGCCATTAGCCATGGTGGGGTGCTGCACTGCTGGTGTGTGCTCAGGTGCTGCAGCCACGGCAGCCACGTGGATCATCTCTTTTTCTCTCTGATATGGTGGTGTCAGAGAAAGGGAACAGTGGAGTGGACATACACCCTGTAAAGGAGATCTCACAGAATCACAGAATCATTTAGGCTGGAAAAGCCCTCTGAGGTCACTGAGCACCACCATTAACCCAGCACTGTCCCCAGGTGCCACATCTACGTGGCTTTTAAATCCCTCCAGCAACGGGGACCACCACTGCTCCGGGAAGCCTGGTCCAGTGTTTTGTGAACAGTGCAGGGTGAGGGAGGTGGGAATGGGTTCGAGGGTGCTGCAGGAGGGGTTTTGTCCCAGAATATGGAAGCAGAGGGTGAAGAACAGCAGGAGGAGATACTGAAAGCAGGGGAGGCAGGTGATGTCCTCGCATGGACTGCTCTCCCCCGTCCTGCCTTGCTCTCATGCACGTTAAACCTTCTGCCCTGGTTTCTGGATCCTGAAGGCCAGCAGGAAGGGGTTTTGGGTTATTGTCCTGGGCAGTCGGACAGTTCTCCAGCCAAACTAGAGGGATGCTGCTGTGTTTTCCCAGAAATCATGAGAACACTCTGATAAGAGGCTTGTCTCTTGACCTTGAAGCAGCAGACTCCATCCCAGTGCCCCACCACTGCCCCCACCTTCCATCCCATTTGGCCTGGAGGTGCCTGTAAGAGGGTGAGGAGCTCTCTGGTTCATTGATTCCATCTCTCCAAGGCACAGGAGGCGGCTCAGCACTGACAGCATGGCCGGTTGTTATTGTCATTGCTGATTTCTGTGCTCTCCTGCCTCTTTCTCCCTGACCGGTTTGGTGGCCCTGTCATTACCAGGTTTCTCCAGCTGCCTGTCAGGGTCCTACTGGCCTCAACGTTGCCTCAGGCTCCTGGATAACAAACAAGGCACAGAAGAGTCCTTGGGCTTCCATGGACTTAATTAGCTGGTGTCATTTTAGGGATGTGTGTCCTGCTGGAAACACCAGCAGCTCAGGAGGCATCTTTAAATGCATCCAATTAGAGGGGGCTTCAGAAACGAGCCGGCAGCTCCTGAGTGCAGGAGCTGGGAGGTGTCCTCACTGGAGGCTGAGGGTGAGCTGCTCTCCCCCTGGCAAACACCAGTCTCTCCTCGGTGGGATCTGTCACTGCTGTGGCCCTGGTGGCATTCACAGCATCCTGCCTGGTTTTTCTCCAAGAAACCTGCCAGTGAATCCTGTCATACTCAAAGTTTGGGTAGATGCTGGGATAAAACCAGGCAGTGTTTGCTTCAATTTTCAGCAGCCCTGGATCTCCAAGGGAGCTGCTGTCTTTGGACACAGCACAACTCCCCTGTCCCTTCCCCACTATCAGGTTCTGCTGTGTATGACAGGCTGATGTGCCAATTCTCACCATGACCACAATCAAGGAGCTGGACTCGATGATCCTTATGAACTGAGTTGGTCGCTCCCAGCTCAGGACATTCTATGGCTCTTTGATAATCTCTTTCTGAGGTCCAGCCCAAGGAGATCCTTTATTCCTTAGGGTGGCTCCTTAGGGAGTCTAAGGAGGCACAAGAATTCCCCTGCAGGCTGTGACTGAGGGGTGCCGCCACAAGCAGCCCCTCACCACCCCAACAAGCTCATGCCCAATGGGATGCACAAGGAGAAGCCACCCTGAAGCGCCACTGAGAGGCTTGAGGACTTCACACGGAGCCTCCACTGGCACGGCAGTGACCTGAATTGCCTTGAAACCAAATGAGAGACAAATGGAGTGAGGATGTGAATCACAGAACCACACAAAGGTTCGGGCTGGAAAGGATATTTAAAGCCCATCCAGTTCCACTCCTCCCTGCAAGGGGCAGGGCCACCTTCTACTAGACCAGGCTCCTTCAAGCCCCCTCCAACCTGGCCTTGAACACTTCCAGGGATCCAGGGGCAGCCATAGCTTCTCTGGGCAACCTGTGCCAGGGCCTCCACACCCTCATTGTAAAAAACTTAATTATTTCCTACCTAAATCTCCCCTCTTTTAATTTAAAACCACCACCCTTCATCCTATCACAACAGGCCCTGCTGAAAGGCTCATCTCTGTACCATGAGTGTTATAGGATCTTTTCTGGGATGTGTTTGTTCTTTAACATCTGCACACAGCTGTTTGCAAAGCCCTCGTGGGGAACTCTGCATTCCAGTCAACCATGAACATCTCCAGCCAAACACAAACACGCTCCGACTGCCAGAGTCTTCCTGGGCAAGGTGAGTTCATCCCTTCTCCCTGCCCACATCCTGGCTATGTCAGGTCACCTCTGGCACCTGCCTTTCCCCCGGGGAGGTCCCTTGGGGCCCCCACCCTCCCCTCCTGCCCCAAGCTGCTCCAGGTAACAGCACCCACCACCATCCCTTATGCCTCCACCTCGGCTCCCTCAGCCTCTTCAGCAGGAGGCAGCTGGGTCAATCCCCTCCCCGGGGCTCAAAAATTATTAAACCAATTAAACCCTCATGGGACGGGGGTTCCCATCCTGTCCCCAGTCCCGGATGTGGTGCTGAGGAGTCTGGGCTCTGCTGTGGCCAGGCTCAGCGGTGGCAGCTGCCCAGCTCTGGCCTGTCAAAGAGTTAACCTCGAGCAGCACCATTAATATTCTCACTGATAACCCCAAATACCAGCCCTGCACGGCTGTCGCTTTCATTAGCGCCGGGAAAATGAGCCCTTCAAAATAGGACAGGCGGCTGGGGGGGCGTGGGGAGGAGGGCTCTGGGGCCAAACATGCGATTTTCCGTGCGATTGACGGATATTAAACCGCCTTCCAGTGACGTCAGGGGTCGCTTGGGTGATGGCGAAGGATTCCCCAGCCCCCCTCGGCCCCGAGCCCCCCAGGCTTCCCCGGGTGGGTGCCCCCGCCCCGGCAGCGGGTGCTGCGCTGGCCGCGGCCCCGAGCGCCGCGCTCGGGAGGTGTGCGGGCGGCTGTCACATCGCATCAGCTCCCGGCCCCGGCGCCGTCACTCGATTAAGGTCCTTCGCCGCAGAACCGGTTAAAGAGTCAGCGATTCACTCAAGCGGCTGGGCAGAGCCGGGGGTGGCCGGCACCGCCGGGCACGGGCACCTCCCAGGGATGGGGCAGGGCGGGGAGACGGGGTTTGGGGAGTTTTCCTTTCCAGATGTGGAAGGAAAGCGAGGACCCTGCTGAATGTGTGGGAAAGTTCGTCTTCCATGTAACCTGTCCAGGAGGTGCAGAGCCCGCGGCACCTCAGATCTCCTGAATTTTGCTTCACCGGGTGCACTCCCGGCAAATCGGAGCGCTGGGGGCGCTGGGAAAGGAGGGTTCAGCCAGGGGCCAGATCCGTTCCGCTCTCCACCACAGCCTCCAAGGGGATCCTGGGGAAGTTGCCAGAGCATGGATTGGTTTTTTCAGCTATTGCATCTCCCAGTGCTTCGGCTGCAGTTGTCCAGCTTCTTTGGGATGCTGCTGTGGCCAGGGAGAGGGATCTGAGGAGATGGGGAAACTGAGGCAGGGGCCAGGTGCTTGACTACACATGCTGTCCAAAGACATGATGGACGGGGCTCAGGACTGGGGCTGGCACCAGAGGAGCCACAGAAGGAGCTGCTGCAGTGGTGGAAGCACAGCCTGTGGCTGGTGTGGCAATCTGGAAGGACCATACCAATTTGTGGCACCATGTCCCCACCCAGGTCCTACAAGATGCTGAGTGTGTGCCAAGGCCCCTCAAAGAATCTTGGAACAGTCTGGAAGGGACATCAAAGTCCATCTCGTTCCACCCCCTGCTATGGGCAGGGACACTTTCCACTTGATCAGGTTGCTCCAAGCCCTGTCCAAGCTGGCCTTGAGCAGTTACAGGGATCCAAGGGCAGCCACAATTTTGTCCTTCTCTTTCTAAGGGAAGACACTGGAGCAGTTTATGTTCAAGCCAGGCATTAACTGGGAAATGCAGATGCACTGTGACCCATGCCAGGGAGGGTGATGACCAAGCCAAACCTGTCCCTGATCAAAGATCATCTTGTTCCAGGTACCAGGAGCCAGCTGTGATTCAAGGATTCTGGTCTACACGTCCTGGAGGACACAGCCATGGGTGCTTGCACAGGGACTGTAGCAGAGCTCCATCCCATTTTCATGGACCTGGTGTTCCAGGGCTGTCCAGGCACAGAGCTGCCCCCAGCCTGCTCCCCCCAGGCAGAGGGGTGCCCTGCAGGAAGGTGCCCCGTTCTGTGCCCTGCACATGCCAGGGTGGCAGCACATCCCTAGGCCCGTGGTGCTCCCCCTGCACGGCAGCAGCTGCATCCCCACAGATTTCCATTGCTCCTGGGGCTTGGAAGGGCCTCTGGAGATGTTCTGGTCCAACCCCCAGCTCACAGCCCCTCCCTGACCTTTGGGATGCCCTGCAGAGCTTCACTTCTAGTCTGCTCAATCAGTGGATGTCCCCAGAGATCTCCTGACACCCAGGCATGGAATCTAGCACGGGACAACCCCGGCAGCGCCCTGTGAAGAGGGACAGAGGTGTCATCGCCCGGCTACAGCGCGGCTGGGGGCACCGGTGGAGAAGAGGAACACCAAAGTCAACAGCAAAGTGACACAACTGAGAGAAGAGAGGCTGAATCCCTCTCCCCACCTCTGCTGCTTTCAAACTGATGTCCCTGGTGCCGGGAAGAACCAAACCTGGGGCCGAGGAAGCCAAATCCCAGCGTCTCACGCGCGGGGCCGGGGAGGCGGTGCCGGGCTCAGCCCTCGCCGCGGAGCAGGCGGCAGCCTGTGTGACAAGCCAGACCAGCATGGTGGATGGCAGTAATTATCGTGCCGCCCACAGCTGAAGGGAAGCATATGGTAAGGAAAAGGAAACTAACTTGTATTTTTCCGCACCCCCGGGCTCAGCCTTTCTGGGGCTGTCACAGTCGATTTGTGCTGCCTGAGCTGTTTCGCCCCGGCCGCCTCTGCATCCGGCAGCTCCCTCGCAGGCAGCGGCGGGGCCGGTGCTCGGCCCCCGCTGCTCCCGCAGCCCCTCGGGGCCGGTGCTCGGCCCCCGCTGCTCCCGCAGCCCCTCGGGACCGTGTCCCTCTCCCTGTCTCTGCCGGGACACGGCCAGCGCGGTGCTAGGGCAGCGGAGGGAGCCGGACGTGCCAGGGGTGCTGCCATGGATGTGTTTGGAGCACCTTGGGATGCAGAAGCCCTGAGGAGCCCCGGCCTGAGCCAGACACCCACCCTGGCAGGGGCTGGGTTTGGGGAGGCCTCTGCAGCAGCCCTGGGTTATCCATCAGCTCCGAGCTTTCCATCAGTCCCTGCTTTCCAGCCTCACCAGGCTTTCCTGAAGGTGGGTTATTCCCCACTGGAGCTCCCAGGCAGCCCTTAAAAGCCACCACAGGTCCTGTACAGAGCTCTCCCTGAGCCACTGCGTGTGCTCTGGGCATCCATTTGTAGGGTCCTGACATGGTTTGGTTTGGAAAGGACCTCAAAGATCATCTTGTTCCACCCCCTGCCGTGGGCAGGGACACCTTCCACTGTCCCAGGTTGCTCCAAGCCCCATCAACCTGGCCTGGGACACTTCCAGGGATCCAGGGGCAGCCACAGCTTCTCTGGGCACCCTGTGCCAGGGCCTCCCCACCCTCACAGGGATGACTTTGTCTCTACTATGCAATCTAACCTTGCTCTCAGAGAGTCTCCAATGCACCGACACCCTGGCATGATGTGACCTCTCAGATGGCCCTGAGGTGGCCAGGATCTGGCCGAGAGGGAAAGCTGCTGCCTCACTCCAAAGCTCTCTGCCAGTCAGTCCTCTGCCCAAATCCTCTTGCCAGCAGTGAGCCAGGAGGCCGCAGGGAAGCCATAGAGGTTAGCTGTCCCCATTGGAAGCGTGGTGGTTTCCATGCCAGTTCATGGCCAGCGAGATTTCTTGGGTATGGGAAGGAGTGGGATATCCCCACAGAGCTGCCAACAGGCACTGGGGTGGGTGAATCCTGCTGAGATTGGCCTTGTGGTGACAAGGAGGGTCCAATGCTGGACGTGAGCTCCTTCAAGGGTCACGATGCCCCCATGCTGTGGTGCAGGGCTGTGTAGGAACCACCTGGGCATCCTTGCCAGAGTTACCACAGGCTGGTTCATCTGCCAGCTGAGCATGGATTCATCCCTGGAAAGAAAACTCGCATTTTTCATTGAGAAAAGGGAAGTGGGAGTTTCCAGTTCCTTTCCAGATCTGCTGCTGCTGCCTAGGGGCTCCTGGAAGAGGCTGGAGTGAGACACTGCTTCTATGCAGTGGGATATAAAACCACTTTTCTCACTGTTGCTGGTGTCTTACTGGTACAGGGCAACATCTCGGGGGTCTGGTTTGGGTACAGAACCTCTGAAAACAGAGCTGAGCCTTGTGGGAGGCGGGGACTGTGGTTGGGCTGGTTTGAGACCTCAGCTCAGAACTCTTCAGGATAAAATACCAAATCTGGTCACCCAGGACCCTTCTTGACCCAAAGAGGGAGGATTTTGCAGGGGTCTATGACACAGGTCACAGGATGCAGCACCAGCATCCAGGGGAGGTTATTTCTTTAGAAGTAAACTCAGTGAGCAGGAGACCTCACAAAGGCCTCAGCAAACACCAGTAGAAAGAGGGGACATGAGGAGAAGAGGGCTGCACCCACATGCCCTTCCCACAGCCAGGGTCACCTCCCTGGGCTCGTTCCAGTGCCTGGCAGCCGCACAGCTGGGACAGCAGGGCTGGGGACAGCGGCCACTGCTGGAGTTCCTTGCCCTGCTCCAGGAGGTGCCCAGCTCCATCCAGCTCCACCCTGGGCCAACGGCTGCAGCGCCTGGATGCCAGAGCAGGGTGGCACGGGCAGAGGCTGCTGGTTTTTAGCACAGGGCCCGGAGAGCCGCCGAGCTCCGGGCGCGGCGTGGGGCCCATCTGTCGCAGCAGCCGCTGGCCCGGGGACAGCTGGCACGGCACGGCACGGCACGGCACGGCACGGGCAGAGCGTCGCTCAACGCCGGGGCCGCGCCCCCGGCACGGCACGGCCGGCTCCGAGTGCTCCCTCCAGCAGCGCTGCCCCCCCGCCTGACCAACATCCCAGGGATACAGATGGAGAAGTGAAAGGGTCTGTGCAGCCCCTCTGCTCACCCATAACCCCAGCTGGGGGGATGGTGGTGTGCACAGAGAAGAGGAACATCAGTTAGTTTCTCTCTAATGGCAGGAGGAGGATGGGGGCTCTTGAGGGGGTGGGGGTGTCCTGAAACGTAGAGCTGAATCCTGGGCTGGAGGAGGTGAAGGGTGCAGAGAACCCTTTCCATGTCTGTGTTCCCTCCTCATGCTGGGAGGGTTTGGGTTTGCCTGTAGGACACCAAAAGCACAATCCCCCCACCACCAGACTCCCCACTTACCCCAGGAACCCTTTTTTGGGAAGAAAAATTATTTGAGGGGAAAAAACACCAAACCCGAGCTTAACTGCTCCAGCCAGGGCTGAGTGAACGGGAGCGGTGGGGTGGGCTAGGAAGGAGAAGACCCCCGGGAAGCTGCGGCTCGGTGCCTCCTCCCCCTGCGGGTCCCTGACCTCCCGTTTGCCTGTCAAGAGCGAGCTCCGCCACCGAAACACCCCCTGTCAAATTAGTGAGTCAGAAGACGTAAGAGAGACCACCGCTGCTAATTTGTACATTAACTGGTTCTGACAGAAATATTTCACAAGTGAAAAAACAGAAAATGTGCCTCAAGACAATGTGCAACTTCCGTACCAGCAAACTTCTGCTTAACTGTGCGCTGCCCGAGGAGGGGGGACCCCCCGCCCGCCGCGCCCGCCGGGAGCACCGGGATGGCTTTAGCCCCGGGAGATGCTCCTGGAAGGCTGGATCAGGCCCTGAGCCGTGGGAGGGGGGCAGGCGGCCGCAGATTCCCCAAAATGATGGAGGGCGGGGGAGGGCAGGGGATCCTGGCACCGTTCCTTATCGGGAAAAGGGCAAGGGAATGGCAGAGTGGAAGGGGCTTGGTGAGAGCTCCCTCCTCACCCCACGATAGAGGGGTGCTGCCCCTCCACAGCAGCCCTCTGTCACCCACCCTGCCTCCAGCAGCTGCCGAGATCGGGGTCTGCTGCTTTTTGCCCCCAGCACAGGATACGACCTGCGGAGCTGTCCGCGTTGTCACCGTGTGGGACAAGCCGTGGGTCACAAACTACGGCCACTCTGCCGGGAAAATCCACGAGTGCAGCCAGCTGCCAGCCGTGCCCACCCCAGCCCCACCGTGCCCACGGGCAAGCAGCCAGGTGCAGCCCCTCCCCGGACCCACGGGCACCCCGAGGCACCGCGGCACAGCCGGCTCCTCGCCACCACGAGCGGCCGCGGCCAAAGCCGGTGGCCGAGCCCCTCCGCCGAGCCCCCGGGCAGCAGAACTCCATGGAGAGGAAGCAGGAGCGAGGTGGTTGCCGGGGCTATCTTGTGGCCCCTCGCGGTGGCCTCACGCCCCGCCCGGGCTGGCCCCGGTGCGTGTCGGGGCGCGGGTGGGAGCAGGTCCTCGGGCCAGCAGCATCGAGCACATGATCTATTGTGGCAGGTTCCCTGCAGCCTGGAGCCAGCCCCGAGCGAGCGCTGGTGATGGCTTTAATTGCTTTCAGATTCGATAGCCCAGCCCGTGACAGCCCGGCCGGGCGGCTCCAGCTGTGCCGGCCGGACCCTGCGCGGCCCCGCGCCCGCTGCCCTCGCATGGAGCCCGAGAGGAGGAGGAGGAGGACGAGGACGAAGACGGGGAGAGGAACCATCCTGGAATGGGGTCTTCCTCTTCATCCCGGCAAAGTCTTCTCCTTCCTCCTGTCTGTGTGGGTGACCCTCTGAGCCTCGTCCCCGGGGAAATCCAGCCGAGGGACAGCGTGGCACCCTAGGATGCCACGCCAGCCGTGCCATGTGCCACCGTGACCCTCAGGTGAGCACCTCAGAGCTGCTCCACCCCAGCCTCTGCAGCTCTGCCGTATCCCCATTCAGAAGTGGGGGGATGTTGGAGGCTCTGCTCACCCGTCAGAGCTGGGGACGTTCCGTGATGCCCCTGAGGCACAGGCTGCTCCTTCCTGGTGGCTGCTTGTGCCCTCCCAACCTGCACGGCCGCGTCGGGGGACTGGGCACTGCTCTCTAGGTAGCCTGGGCCTGACCCAGATCTCGGAGGCTTTCTCCCTCATCTGAAGGGGGAGGAAACTGACTCCAAGCATCAGGTCCTCATCCCACTGAGTGGTGGTTGGGGGGAAGCTGGGGGTCTCCGGGATGAGAGGATAAAGGGCCGCTCACCACCTACAGCGGCACCCGTGGGCTGGCCCTGACCCACCGGTGCCTGTGCCTGTATCTTCCTCCTCCTCCTCTTTCCCGCTGCTGCCGCGGTCTGAGGTGCCTCCCCCCGCTCCAGCTCAGCCCAGGTGGGTGCAGGCAGCTGCAGGATCCGTAATGTTTCCCTGCCTGGCACTGGAGTGTGCTCGAGGGAAGCAGGATGAGCACCCCGGCACCCAGAGCTCACCCATGCACGCACGGCCCTTCAGCAAGGCTGGGGGTGCCACCCTGAGGCTCCCTCCGGGCACACGGTGCCGGTGCTGACCGTGCCCTGGGTCCTTCCCGAGTGCGCCCAGCCGGGAGCTCCGGCCCCAGCCGCGCCCGCTCCCTGCGGGGCTGCCTGCAAGGAACCCGTGTCCCTGTGCCTGCCGGCTGGGCGGTAGCAGCGGCTGGTGCCGGAGAAGGTGAACGCTCCTCCGTGGCTCGCCAGCTCCTGGCAGAGCGCGGGACGCAGCGGAGGATGAGGAGGGGCTGCTCGCATCCCGATCCATTATTGCGGGCAGCGCCGGCGGGCGCCCGGGGCAGCGGCTGCATTATTGACGAAGGGGAAGGCAGGCCGGGGCGCAGGCAGGGACCCTCCTGCAGGGCTCAGCCCCGGGCAAAGCACTTCGCCTGCGCCGCAGAGCCGCAGAGCTGCCAGGCCTGGCCCGGGGCAGCGGCCGCAGCAGCCGCAGCCGCCCACCGCAGCCCGGTCCTGCGGCCGCAGAGCATCCCCGTGCCCGGGCCGGTGCCGGGCTCGGGGCACCCATCGGCACCCCCGGGGAGGGTGGTGGAGGTGGTGACAACAGCCTTGCGATGCTCAAGCTGGCACCGGCGCTGCAGCTCTGCCCCCCTCAACCCAGCGCAGCGCTGGTGCTGCTCTTTTTTAAGCTTCCCTCTGTCTCCAGGCGGAGATTTGTGGCGTAAAATGCACAATATGTTCTATCTGCCCTGTGGGAGCCATAAAATATTCACCAGCAGCTCCCATTATAGTCAGAGCGAATCACAGAGAGCGCTCGAGCCCTCACTCCCTGACACGTCCTCTCCCCGAGCAGCCGCGGGGTCCCGGCGGTGGCGGGGCCTGACGGGGCCAGAGCCCGGCCGGATCCCGCAGCAAGGACCCGCATTCCCACCTCTCCTCCGGGAGATGTTTCCTCGGGCTCAGCAGGTCGAGGGGTGGTGACCGTGCTGATGAGACGGCAACTGCCTCAGAGAATCCCAGACTGGTTTGGGATGGAAGGGACATTAAAGCCCATCCAGTCCCACCCCCCTGCCATGGCAGGGACACCTTCCACTGTCCCAGGCTGCTCCAAGCCCTGTCCAACCTGGCCTTGGGCACTTCCAGGGATCCAGGGGCAGCCACAGCTTCTCTGGGCACCCTGTGCCAGCGCCTCAGCACCCTTCATCTGCCAGAGCACCCTCGCGTGTGCCGAGGGAGGAGCAGCACCAGCCCTGCGGCTGGAGGGGACCAGCAGGATGGCAGCAGCAGTAGGGTGGGCTCACATGGCCCCCCAGTCTGCCCTGCTCACGCTGTCCCACCAGATGAGCTGGTGTCTGGACACCCCTGGGGTGACTTGTGCTGTCATTTTTACAACCATAGCTCCTTGGGTGAGGAGTCACAGCCGTGCCAGGGCAGTGCCTGCTCCCTGCCTCAGCTGTCACACCAGTGTCCCTGCTCTTCGCACGGCTCAGTACCACAGCACTCCTCCTCCATCTCCCCTCCAGTCTCCTGCTGTCCATCCTTCCCTTCCATCCACTCCTCTCTTGACCCACTGCTCCCTCTGCCCATCCCCATCTCCCCCTTCAGACCTCAGGTTTAAGACTGACAGAGCCAAGGGATGACAAATTTCCTGATGAAGCAACACCCTCCTCCAGAGCTGATGTGTCAAACACAATTTTATCTTTTGCCACACAATTATTTGTAATTATAAAGCAGTTAATGCTGCCTTAGCCTCTGGGAACTGGGCACAATTAGGGTTTGATTTCACCTCCACCTCTTCCACGGCTACACCGCAGCTCTCAGCCTGGTCCGTGATGTTGGGGGTGCTCTGAGGGCTCTCAAAGTGTCCAGACAGAATCATTGCCCTCCACTGCCACGCACGTGCCTTCTCCTGGGAGCCAGTGTCCCCTGCACCAGCAGCCCACCCGAGTGTCCCCGGCTGCACCGGGCACTGCCATGCCAAGCTCCTGGCGTGGCAGGATTTGCTCCCAGTGCTTTGGCAGGCGCGGGGCTCAGCAGGACCGGGAGCCGTGGCCGTGGGAAGGCAGGACACGATCACCCACCCGGGCTGGTCACCACGACAAGAGCCACCACCAGGTCACTGCGCTGAGATGTCCCGGCGCGTCCTTGGCACTGAGCGGCACTGAGCAGCACAGAGCGGGGCGGGAGCACCCGTGGTGGCCTCACAACCCCCCAGGATCGCCAGGAGGCAGCAGCGAGGGGCTGCACGGCCGCGGGGGTTAAACCCGGTTCTTCTCCCTGAACAGACTGAGGGAGAGGAGGGAGCGTGGCAGTGCCCTCCCCGCCAAAATTAACTCTCCATCTGTTTCTCCCTGGCTGAGGCTGATGGCTTGTGACAGGGCCTCCTGAACGCAAAGATGTTTCGCCCGGAAAAATCCATTACGAGTTGCTGTAAGAAAGAGCGAAATCCTCTCCTTCTGTCTCTCCCTACTGGTCTCAAGGTGCCCACCGCGGGCGAGAGCGGGCTGGCAGCCGGCCGCCTCCGCTCAGCCGGAAAGCTCTCCCCGCGCCAGGCGGCCCCGCCGCCGGACAAAGGCACGGCAGGGAGCAGGGGTGCTGCCCTGGGTGCTGCGAGGAGAGAGCTGCTCCTGCATCCCCAGCCTGGGCACCGTGCCGGGCATGCAGCGGGCGCGGCCATCGCGCCGCCCGGCACGGAACGGGTGGGGAAACTGAGGCAGGAGCGGGAGCGCATCCAGGCGGACGGTGAGTGCCCTCTCCCGGCCACGGCACAGCCCTGTTCGGCCCTGAGAGAGAACACCGCTCATTTTATGGGAATTTCTGGATTTTGCTTTTGTTTTGCTTTATTTCCACCCCTCTCTGTGCTCCCGCACCCCGAAGTGCGGGAAAACTTCGAATTCCCCTTTTATTGGTGCTCAGCTGTCCCCCCAGCATCGACTATCACTGCTCCACGGAAATGCCTTCAAGACCCATTGCTTTGATCCTCAAATCAGTCCACTCATCCCTTTTGTCTCTTCCACAGCAAAACCAGGCAGCTTCAGTAAAAAACAAAACTTTATTTGGTCCATCAGAACCTGAGTTTGAAAACCACCCATGGATAATTCATATCATACAGGGATTACTGATCTGATTTACAATTGATAAAATATCCTATGATTCTGAAGAGCTGGACAGTATTTACAGGGTTAAAAATATTCACAGCTCAGAAAGACAGAAAGAGAAAGGAGAAAAAAAGTGAAGGACAAATCATCCCGAGGAGGAAGGAGCTGGAAAGAGAGAAAACAGATCAACAAACAGAAATACAGACAGAGCTTGGCTCAGCAGCCCCGGCTGGGGTAGCTGGGAGGGTGCCAGGGCAGCCCACCCCCCCTGCCACCCCCCAATCCCCGGGGGACACAGAGGGACAGGTCGGGCAGAGCCCCCCACAGCCCCTGCCCAGCCCAGCTGCTGGTGCAGGGTTTGGGGTGCAGGATTTGGGGTATAGGACCCCCCAGCATGGTCCCTGCCAGAACAGGGTCCAGCATTACCCATCACCCCCCCTCAGCTGTAAGTCCACACAGCTCAGGAAGGAGACCATAGACAGGGCCCCCAAAACACACATACACACACACACACACACACACACAGAGGTCAAGTCAGAGAGCCACGATGCCCTGAAAACGTGGGTTGCAGCTCCCCCCAGGATCAGCCCCCACCTTGGAGCACCCACAGGGCCAGCAGCACCCCGAGGTGCAGCCTTTGCCTTGTGCTCACTGCCTCCCACAGCACTCGGGCTCTGGAGGGGGCTCTCCGCTTCCCCCCCAAAACCACCCCCTCCCCAGCACATGGACACGTGGTAACTCCAGGGAACTGCTCCCTGACCCCAGGTCCGTACCTGCTGCTCACCCGCCCTCCATGGGGCACGGGAGGGGGCGCACAGGGCAGTGCCAGGGGCTGAGCCCAGCTCGGGCCATGGCTTCTCTCCAGGCACTGCTCCCACCGGCCGCCTTTGCATAGTAACACTTGTGTGACAGGGAGAGGGGCCCCGGCGCCGCAGCCCCGCCAGCAGCACCCCGAGGCCTCGCTCCCCACCCGGAGCCGAGCAGGAGGTGGTGAAACCTCTGAGTTTCACCCCAATTAGAGCAAAAGCCCCTCGGCAGCAGCTTTCTGCAACAACCCTGTGCCCTCTCCCTGCCAGCCCCGGCACCCAGGATGGGTGGGGGGGGTCCCTGGAACGGGTGGCACCATGGCAGGGTGACCCTGGCACCCCCCAGCCCAACCTCAGCACCATGCTGGTCATGGCAGCAAAAGGGGCAACAAGACAGCGGGAAAGGCCGGGGGACAGACGGAGGGTCACACAGACGGACAAACATCAGAGGTATATTCTTCTTTTTGCAGCGCCAGTGCCCTGGTGCCACGGGAAGGGGCAGAGTCCTGAGCGTGGTGCTTGGGAAGGGTCTTGACAGCAACCTCCAACCCCTCCCTCTCCCACAGTCCCCGGGGCGGGCAGAGGGCACCGGACCCAGCGCAGGAACGGGGCAGGTGGGATCCTGAGATGGCCCCGTGCCCCCAACTGCTCCTCGTGAAGTGCGGGGGGGCAGCGGTGCCAGGGCGGGGGCAGCGGGCAGGGCTGGTGCTGGCCCTGAGAACTCGCCCTGGCCCCGCAGCCTGGGACAAGTGCTGGGGGTGCCACTCCAGCTCTGCCCCACAGCTCAGTGCTGGTGGCTCGAGGGGGCACCCCGGGCCAGAGGCTCGGTGACAGGAACGGGGACAGCGGGATGGGGAGGAGGAGGCTCTTCGTCATAGGGGCCGGGGGCCATGCAGCCCAGCGACCTCGGGCGTGAGCAGTGGGTTGTGGGTGCCCTTCGTCAGCATCCAGTCATTGAGAAAGGCCTGGGTGGCTTTGCGGTGCGCCAGGCGGTGTGTGATGGAAAAGCCGGCATTACCCTCCAGCTGGGACAGGATCACCAACACCTGCCTGTAGAAAGAGCCACGGGCTCAGGGCAGCAGCCTCCACCCCTGCAATCCCACCTCTGTCCTGACAATCCCACTTCTGTCTCAGCAATCCCACCTTTGCCCTGGCAATTCCACTTCTGTCCTGGCAATCCCACCCTGTCCATGCCTCCCTGCCAGCCCTGGCTCTGCCTTTCTCCCAGCCTCCTGCCAGCCCCGTGGCAGACCCTGTGACCCACCCCTGCCTACCCCAGACCTGTGCAGAGGGGGGACGCTGTCCTGTGTCTTGAGGCTGCCGCGCGTGGACACCACGTTGAAGCTGTCGGTGCAGTCACACTGCACGTGCAGGTAGGACTTGGGGTGCCGGTTCTCCACCACCACGATGAGCCCTGCCCAGCCATGGGTCAGGTAGTAGCAGGTCATTCCCTCGCGGCCCTGGAGCAAACAGCAGGGAAGGGGATGAAACCTCGGGGCACCCCTGTCCCCGAATCAAAACCCTTGCACTGGCATTTCCACTCTAGCCAAGGGTGGCCCATCTGCTGGGGAGCCCCACACTGTCCCAGGGAGCAAAGGGGGTGGGCATCCAGAGCTGGCATAGCCCTGCCTAACCCCTGCCCGAGGACCCCACAGGTCCAGGCTCTTCCTGGCAGCCATCACTCCCCTCCCCACTGCAGCCCCTGCCCTGTGCCCCTCACCCACCTCGTGACGCTCGCCCTTGTTCTCAGTCAGCAGGATGATGGCATCTGCCAGTGTGGTGGGCTGTGCCTCCACCTGCTCCACCATCACCAGGCGGGAGCTGTAGATAGCCAGGATGTAGCTGGAATAATCAGTGGCTGGTCGGCTGCTGGTGGGACTGGAAGCTGCAGAGACACCCAGAGGAACGGGGATCAGGGAACTGTCACCAAGCCCACAGTCCTCAGAAGCATGGTGCTCCTGGGCTGATGCATGTGCAACAGGCAACTTCCACCCTCAAGAAGGTCCCCATGAGGAGGACCAATGGCTTAGGCACCTGTCCCTCCCCCAGGGCTCCTGCATCCCCTCACCCTGGGCAGCAGGGCCGGCCAGGGCAGCGCTCCAGTGGTTGAAGGCACAGCACACGACAGCGTATTCGCCCGGCTCCAGCATCACGTCGCAGTTGACGAACTTCTTGACGGCTCGTTTGCTGTGTGCCATCAAGCGGCCCAGGCTCAGCTTGTTCCCACTGGTGAAGGTGGCCCGGAAAACCATGATGCACAAGTCCAGCAAGTGGCTGTCCACCGTGTCTGACCTCCTGTGTAAGGAAGGAAGGGTCACATGTCACCCAGGACACAGGCAGCAGATCCAGGGAAGAGCTATCCCACTGCTCCAAATATCCAGCCCCAGGAACCAGCTCTGCATTCAGGAGTTGGTTTCCAGCTAAACACGAGCACTTCCCAAGATTTGAAGAGATGGTGATGGGGGCCCGTCACAATCACTGTGACCCCGGAGAATGCTATGTGGTGAGATGCCAGTGTGTTTGGATTTTTTCTGGGCCCATCGAACTACAGAATTGTGGAATCATTAATGTTGGGAAAGTCCTCTAAGATCATCAAGTCCAACCATTAACCCAGCACTGCCAAGGTCACCACTAACCCATGTCCCCAAACACCATGTCCATAAGGTTTTTAAATCCTTCCAGGGATGGGACTCCATCACTGCCCTGGGCAGCCTGTGCCAGGGCCTGACCACCTTTTCAGTGAAGAAATTTCCCCAGGACTGAATCTAAACCTCCCCTGGTGCAACTTGAGGCCGTTTACCCTTGTCCTGTCTGAAAGCAGAACCTGACCCCCACCTGGCTGCATCCTCCTGTCAGGGAGTTCTGCAGAGACAGAAGGTCATCCCTGAGCCTCCTTTTCTCTGAGCTGAGCCCCCCCAGTTTTGCTGCCCTGCCTAGCTCACCTGCTGCCCTCCTGGAAGAGGGCAAACTCCAGAGCTGCGCGCTCCAACACCGTCAGCGACGTCACCGTCACTGGCCCGTTGGCTTTGTTGGGGAACATGCCCTGCACACGCACCTCGTGCCAGTCCGAATGGAGCTTGCAGATATCCACAGAGTCAAAATACCTGTGGAGAAGCCAGGCTCAGTCCCGATGGGGCACACTGCATGCTGCAGGACACCCACATTCCCTAGGGATGACCAGTCCCACCTGTCCCATCGTGACCCCAAGCCCCATCTTCAATCCCTGCTCTGTTCCCGCCCCACAGCTCTGCCTCTGGCGGTGCCATACTTGATAAAGTCGCTGTACTCCATCCAGAAGACGCCCTCGCTGCTGCCATGGGGCATCAGGTCGTGGCGCAGGGGGAGCGGCCAGTGCGGCCACTCGTCCGACCAGCTGCCGTTCCAGGAGAAGCGGCCCCAGGGATTCCGGAGACGCAGCAACCTGGGGGAAGGGCAAAAGTGTCAGAGACCCGGCAGGGAGGGGAGACCCAGCCTGCCCTCCACAAAGGACATCCCGTCATTTCTGCTTTCCAAAGCCCTCACAGCACCCCAGAACTAAGGTGTCACTCACATCGTGGGCCCACATGTCCCTGTCCTGAGGCTCTGGTCCTGCTGCTGCTCCCTCTGCCATTCCCTGCCCAAAGGGGCTCAGCCAGGTGCTGTGGGGAAGGGGCTCAGCAGGGGAGAGGCCGCTGAGAGCGACATGGCTGAAAATACAGCTTCCTAAAGCAGCCCAGCTGTTAGGTGGCACCCATTTCTATCCCCCCTCCATTCAAAGGTGAGCAATATGCTCTGAGCACCTCACTGAAGTGAGAGCTCAACTCAGTCCTCTGTGTCTTGTGAGACCAGGTGAGACATTCTACCCCTGGACATAGAGCCATCACCAGGCAAGGACAGCTCATATGATAACAGCATTTATGTGACACCCTAGGATGGTGTCATCCTTGGTGGCCATGAGGATGGGACACCAAAGAGTCCCCAGGGTCCTGTACAGCATGCCCTCAGTTATGTGTCCCCAGGTTTGCTGCTGGGTCTGCTCACCTGAAGCCCTGGACATCCCGCACGTCCAGGATGGAGTAGGCGTGCCGGGGTCGGAGCCCCATGCTCTCGTAGGCCACATCATCCACCTTCATGTTGCCTCCACCACAGGAAGCGCCCATGAGGAACCTGCACGGGGACAGTAAACCCTCAGGGTCCTGCCAGGCCTGGCGTGGGGGAAACTCATCCCTATCACTCAAGGCACGGGACAGCTTCCTCCCAGGAGGCTCCTGGATGCTCCCTCTCTGCAACAACACTGTTGGGATCAACAACACTCCTCAGGCAGTGCCCAGTCCTGCTGGCCAGAGCTTCCTCCCCTTGCCCACGTGCACGCTGAGCCCAGGCTCCAAGGAGAGCTGCTTTGCACTGGAGAGCTTTGCCCCAAACCTCCCCTGATTTCTACCAGGCCCTGGGATCCTGCCCACTTCTGCTGGCTAGCAGAAAGCCACGCAGAAAGGCAGGTGGTCCATCAGCTAGACAAGCTGGCAGGGGTGAGGACACTATTTGGGGCAGGAGGTCTGCACCAGTCAAGTTTAGGGGGACACCATGTGCTGGGAGCTATCCACCCATGTGACCCTAGCCTTAAGCCAACTCAGCTGCCCTCCTGCCCAAGTGATGAGCAGGAGGTCTCTGCTTTGGCTGTGCCCCTCTAGACCAGCGCTAGCCAGGTGTCATTAGCAAAGATGTCACATACGGGTGAGAGACACGGGCAGGGTCAAGCATTCAAACAACAGAAAAGCTCAAAGCAAAGCAAGTGGGCTCAGTGCCACTTCCTAACTCCTGCAAGACAGCAGCGAGGTGCAGGGGAAGTTCACCAGGCTCTTAATTTCATATGAGGATCACTGACAGGAGAAATAATTTCTTAGAGCTTTGAGTGGGAGCTCCACCAATGCCAATGCCAATGCCAGATGAGTGGCATGGGTGGTGGACTCTGCCCCAGCTAATGCAGTAACCCCTCTCCTCAGCCTCTAAAGACAAGAATGTTCCCCCTCACCCCCCTCTCCAACATCCCTGCTCCTGCCTCGTCTTACCCAGCCTCCTTAGAACTCAGCATTTTGGCCCAGATGAGGTCAGTGTCAATGGGCTCCTCGCGAGGGTTAGTGGAGCTGACCTGCAGCATCAGGCTCTCGCAGGGAGCCCCCGTGAGCGTGGCCAGCCCTTCGATGGCACGCCCGGCTTGGAGGGCGAAGTACGAACCGTGCAGCTTGGCCAGCGCCTTCTCAATGAGGGCCACCCACAGCTGCTTCCTCTGGGCCTGCAGAGAGAGGGAGGGGCACGTTAGCACCCTGGGCAGGAGGTGGGAAAGCCCCTCACACCCATCCCTGCCTGCCCTCCTGGGGCTGGAGAGGCAGGAGCAGCAAGGCCACGACAGGAGCTCGTCCCCTTGGCCATGGGTGACCCGTTCACTCTTTGCTCAGTGTTTTGTTTGCAGAGTTCAACTCCCCTTGGGAAGAAGTCCTGGAATGAACACCCAAGAGGCCTGGATGCTGACAGAGCAGCACCCTGGGGTGCCCAGCAATCAGGCTGGCAGGGTGGGTGCCCACCTTGAGCCCCTTCTGTCCACTTCAACCTGAACTTAGAACCATTTAATAATGAAGAGGATACCAAGGCTGCCAGAGCTCAAGGAGCATTTGGACAATGCTCTCAGGCACAAGGTGGAATTGTTGGGATGTCCTGTGCAGGGCCAGGAGGTGGACTCATGATCCTTGTGAGTTCCTTCCCACTCAGGACATTTAGGATTCTGTGATGTGGAGCACATCTGGAACAGCTGCCTTTACCTCACACACACCTGCTACCCCAAACCAACACCCCTTTGGCAGAGGAGGTTGCCCAGAGTGCACAGGGCCACGGGACTGACTGGGTTCCACCCAGGGAACACAGACACCGCTTCAAGGACAAGCTCCAAAAACTTGGACTGGCAAAGTCTTCTACTCCAGCACAGGGAGTAACTACAAGGCCTAATTACAAGATGCAAGTTTTTTCCCAGCAAATGGGGTTTGGTATCTGGTGTTTGGAGAGCAGCAGGGAAAATCACTGGTACATTGTGCCTGTGTGACTCACAGGTGGCAGCCAAGAGCTGGCAGAGGAAAGGAGGGCAGTGAAGATTTCTTTCTGATGGATAAAGAGAGCTTAAAAGTGCTTTTTGCTGGTTTTTGGGTCCCTCACTCAACAAAATCCATGTTGTTTATTTCTGCCTGAACCACAGCCAGGGAGCTCAGATAAGAGTCTGATTTTCTTTTATTTTTAAAACCCTGATTTTCCTTTTATATCCCCCACATCCAGCTCCCACAGGTGAACACTCAGCAGAAAAATCTTGTCACGCTTCAGATGCCCCTGGAAACAGAGGCAAGGCAAGTCCAGCCCATGTGAAAACCTCTAATCTTAAAAAAAAACTCCAAAAGCAGACTTGAAATTTATGAAAGATGGAAGGAAAAGGCAAAAACCAAGACAGGTAAATCTTATGCTGAAATAAAGAAATGCATCTGTATCCTCTGTCTACTGAGAGGCAGAATGTAGACACAAGCTCCTTCTTCCCTTCTCTGAAGTTTGAGTCCTGTCCTGACATGGCTGTGTGTCAAAACCCAGAGGACTGGTTTGCAGAACGAAAACCAAGCCAGCAGTCCCAGTCCTTGTCTCCTCCTGACAATGGCACTTCGTTTCTTTGGCAGATTTTGCCCCCTGAGTTTCAATAGAGATGTTCTCAGTCTCCTTCATGGACATGATCCCAGCAAGAGCCCCTGGGCCTAGCAGGCAGGGCAGGGCAGGGTGATGTCCTGGAGGGGCTGAGGGAGCTCCACTGACCCGAGCAGATGCCACCCCAGCGTGCTCAGAGCAACTGGGCACTGGCTTGGAACATGCTGCTCCATGTGCCATCCCCTCCTTCTCCACAGTTCCTCCCTGGCACAGCCAAGCTGCCAGACCTCCTCTCAGAGGAAAGAAACAGCTTTCCCTCAGTCCCTCGCAGTGCAAAACACAGGTTAAAATGTTCTCTTTTTATATGAAGAGTAAGAGTGGCTTTCCCTGCAAGTGAATTGAGTGTGGTACAAGGACTGAGGGAAAAGCAACTGTAAATAAAACGTCTTCACTGCAGTCTGGAAAATGCCAAAAAGGATCTAAATAGATGGATGTTATGGCCTCAAAGAGTTCAGCTGTCTTGAGGACACAGTAAGGAGCAGTGTCCTGAGCTGCAAGCAGGGTGCAACCAGTGCTGGATCTTCCATTTTTGTCACAGCATGCCCCAGCAGCTCCAGGCTTGGGGCAGCTGGGAAGTACCTGCTGGGAAAGGACCTGGGAGTGCTGCTTGGCAGCAGATGAACATGAGTCAGATGTGCCCAGATGGGCAAGAAGGTCAATGGCACCTGGAATGACAGGAAGGACATTGAGGGGCTGGAATGTGTCCAGAGAAGGGAACAGAGCTGGGGAAGGGGCTGGAGCACCAGGAACAGCTGAGGGAGCTGGAAAAGGGGCTCAGCCTGGAGAAAAGGAGGCTCAGGGGGGACCTTCTGGCTCTGCACAACTCCTGACAGGAGGGGGCAGCCAGGTGGGGGTCAGGCTCTGCTCCCAGGGAACAGGGACAGGACAAGGGGAAACTGCCTTAAGTTGCACCATGGGAGGTTTAGCTTAGCTATCGAGAAAATTCCTTAATGAAAGGTGGTCAGGCATTGGAATGGACTGTCCAGGGCACTGGTGGAGTCACCATCCCTGGAAGCATTCAAAAAGAAGTCATTGTGGTGCTTTGTGGCATGGTTTAGTGGGCAGGGGATATTTGATCAGTGGTTGGACTTGATGATCTTTGGGGCCTTTTCCGACCATAGTGACTCTATGACTCTAAATGCAGCATGAAGTAGGGGCCTCACTTGAACCCCAGCAGTGCCTCTTCCCACTGCCTCTCCTGGAAGAGCCTGGGATGAGCCTTCCCAACCCCTGGAGCATGCCCAGCCCTGTCCCCCCGTGGCACTGACCTGGGAGAAGAGCAGGTACCCGCACTCGTCGCAGGGCAGCATGTCATCCACCAGCACCGTGGTCCACGTGCCGTCCTTGCACAGCCGCACCTGGTAGGCGCCCTCGGGGCACAGCGTCCTGGTGATCATCACCCTCTCCACCAGCTCGGGCCGCTCGGCCAGCACGGCCAGGGCGCTCAGGAACCTGCCGGGCAGGCGGGGCGGCCTCAGCGCGGCATGGCCACGGGCGGGCAGCACGAGCCACCCGGCCACGCAGCACTGGGAGGGGGTGAGGCAGGGCATGGGCTACAGCCTGGGGGCATAAATGGGTTTGAGTAGGGCTGAGGGGGCTGAGCTGGAGCTGGAGGCAGAGGGGGAAAAGAGGGAAGGGGTGGGAAGGTGTCGGCCCGAGTCACTGGCCCTTACCAGCAGTTTCCCAGCAGTCCCTGCAGGATGTCCGAGGGCCGCGGCGTGCGGAACACCGACCACTTCACCGAGCGGTCCTTGAAGATGCTGCAGTTGATCTCGTGGGGCCGCAGCCACTGCTTCACCCGCTGCTGCACGCTGTCACCTTCCGGGAACCCCACGGACTTGGGCCCAGGGGGGAAACTGTCGTCCACAAAATTGACTTTGTTCTGTGAGAGCAAAAGGCAAGGAGAGCATCGGTTGGAGCCACTTGGGACTGGGGGGCCTGGAGAGCCTCCCACAGCCCCCCTGAGAGACAGTGGAGCTCCCAGCCCTTCTGCCTGGCCCAGGCAGTCCCTTCCCAGACCTGCACTGGGGCAGGACTAGGCCGGTGTCTGCTGGCAGCAGCAGAAATTATTTTTGTGCTTCAGGTCCAGCATTCAGCCTTTTCTCAGGCTCACCTCTCCAATTTCAAGCTCCAGGCTGTGACTCCAATCTGCCTTTTTCTGTTTCACAGGAGCTTCGCCGGGCAAGGGACTGTCTCGCAGTTTGTGCTGGTGCTAAAAGCTGGGCTGTGGGGGGCCTTGGCTGCCTCCAGAAGCAGCAAAGCCTGCAAACAGCAAGGCTGCGAGGAGCCACCTGGCACACAAACACACCTCAACCCGAGCCTTGTCCCTGCTCCAGAGGGGACACGCTAGGCTTGGCAGCCCTGTGCCACCCCCCAGCATCCATGGGGGATGGGAGGGGCAGCTTTTGCAATTGCATTCAGTCAGACCACAACCAGGCAAGCAGTTTCAGAGTGAGGGTATCCCACATCCCAGCCCTCCTGCAATGGCTGCTGTGTAATAAATAAATAGGATGGGTAGAAGAGCAGGTAATCCCACAGGCATTAACCACGTGGATGGAAGCACGGAACTTCACCAAGTGGCAAAGGGTGGCTTTTTCAGTCTAACACAGGGTGAAATGAGAACAAGTGTTTCTTTGTTACTGTTAATTAAATTAAATTAAATTCTTTCAGCAAAAGCTGGCTCTGATTTAAATTAGCTTTATGCACACCCAATTAGTAGTTGACCTCCTCTTTTGTGGCAATCCTACCTGAATGCTTCCTTTGTGGTGCCTCAATTAGCAACTCCAGCTCCTCTTCTGCAGGAGAGTGTTTTTCAGCTAATAGCTGTCCTGCTCTCTCAGGGGAGCATCTGCCCAGTGCAGCTGAGGAGCAGCCACCATTCCAGCAGCATCAGTCACATCCTGCCTGGGGACCTGGGTGTGACCCATCCCTGCACATGGATCTCTGGGCTCTGCAGGAACTTGCTATGCAGGGCCCACGAGGGAGAAGATTCTCCCGCTCTGCTCTGCCCTTGTGAGACCCCAGTTCTGTCCATCTCTGGAGGACTCAGCATAAGAAAGATATGGATCTGTTAGAACAGGTCCAGAGGAGGCCATGGAGATGCTCTGTGGGCAGGATTCCCTCTGCTCTGGAGCCAGGCTGGGAGAGCTGGGGGTATTCATGTGGAGAAGGCTCCATGGAGACCTTAGAACCCCTTCCAGTGCCTAAAGGGGGCTTATTAATAAGAGGGAAAGCAATTTTTCACATGGACAAGCAGTGATGGGACAAGGGGAAAATTTTAAACTAAAAGGGGAGCAATTTAGATTGGATACTGGGGAAAAACTGTTCTCTGTGAGGGTGGGAAGGCCCTGGAACAGGCTGCCCAGGGAAGCTGTGGCTACCCCATCTGTGGAAGTGTTCAAGATCAGTCTACACAGGACCTGGAGAAACCTGGTGTGGTGGAAGGTGAGGTGGGTTGGCAGGGTTGGAACCAGATGAGCTTTAAGGTCCCCTCCAACCCAAACCATTCTGATTCCATGATTCCAGTGGAAGAGGTCAGCTCTGCACTGCTCCCCAACAGAAGAGAAAGGGTAAAGCTAAAAGAGGGACCACACACTGAGAAGAGTTAGAAAAGGCATCTCTGGAATAGCAGAGGAAGGAAAACCCACAGCAGGAGCTTGAGCAGAAATCTTGGCAGGGAGCAGCAAGAGGTCCACATGATGTGGGGCAGGGGACAACAGACGGAGGAGAACTTGGCCAGCCTGAGTCCTCCAGGGGAAGGCTGAACAGCCTGGGAAATGCTCGGGCAGCAGGGAGCTTGGAGGGACCTCACATGCCAGCCTGACCAGGAGCACTGGGAGGGACACCGAGAGCAGAGCAAGCACAGGGACAGGAGCAGCATCGTCCCTCCAGTGCTGCCAGGCCTAACCTCAGACCTGAATAGTGTCAGAGCACAGCTGAGGCTAGGGTGTAGGGGGATTTTTGGGAGATGGCCCACGGGGATCTAACAGCCCGTTACTGGTGGGTTAAGGAGCACAAGAGGCTCAGCCAAGGCTCCTACCAAGCACTGTGGGACGGGGCAAGGCAGGCTCCCCTTCCTGGCAGTGCCACACTGCTAATTCAGCTTGGCCATCATCATGATTCACCCTTCAGGCCTGATTCCTGATGGAACAGATGTTCCCTGCCTACAAAAGAGGCTATTCACTTGTTTAAAAGACGGGAATAAGCAGAATCTGGGTCTCTGCTATAAAGACACCCACGCCTGTTAGGAAGGACACACAGCAATTTAAAAAAACCACAAGCCCAAACAAGATCATTCTCAGAGCTTCCCCTCTGTTCCCTGGACTGTGCAGTGGAGGTACAGGAATGGACGTGATCCTCAGACCAGGCAGGAAAAGCCTTGTCTGTACGTCAAAATGGGACTGCAACTCCCTTTCCATCTGGTCCAGAAGAGCTGGAGGCTTCCTCCAGAAGGAGGCCAGGAGAAAGCAGCATTCACAGGAGCTTTTAATGCCATACAAGGAAAAAAAATGAGGCCAACAGAGTGGTGTTTGAGGCTGAAACCCAACTGACTGGACCAGATACCTCACAGTGGGAAGGTGGGTGCTGGCACGTACTCCTGAGACCTTCAACTAGAGCCAGGCTACAGCTCCAGCTCAGCTGGCCTGCCCAGAACAGGCGGAGCCACTTGTGCTGCACCTCTGCATTTGCAACACCCAAACCAAGAACGCCAAGGCCCAGCCCACGGTTCAGAAACACCTGCAGTTGCTGGCAGTGCACTCTCATTCTGAGCGTCTGCTTGTTGCATCTCAGATTTCCTGCATCCCCAGACAGCAGTGCCACCAGAAAACCCGGACACATGCCTCGCCTTTCCCACCACTAGACACTGGACAGAGCTGGACTGATAACCTAAGGATGTCCCCTTCATCCCTTAAGTTGTCTCTCACTGATTTAAAATACCACTGGGTTTCAGAGTTAACACGTTTAACACTAGGCTTTAGACTTCCTCACCCTTGCACCAGGAGTGGGCTGTACGGGCTGTCTTCACCCCGGAGATCATTCTGCACCAAAATACAACATTTCAGTGCTAGCAACCAGCACCCAGCTGTTGCAAGGGAAGATCCCTGGAACCCAAGGCATGGAAGGTGCTGTCCCAGACCTACGGGGGAGGCAGAAAGGGAAGCCAGGAGCAAGAAAGCACTCACCTCCCGGCAGAAGGTCACGATGTTTTCCCACAGGGCTTTGGCCTCGCCCTCATCTGTTTGCCTCCTCTTCTCCACGTGCATGCTCTCCCTCCTCTTGAGGGGCTTGAGGCCCTTGTGCTGGGCCAGGTACTGCTGGGGGGTGTGGCAGGCGCCGCAGTGCTTGGCCTTCACCTCGTTCAGCAGGGTGCAGGCGGGACAGGCCCACTGGCCCGGCCTCTCCTGCCCACCGGCCAGCGGGGCCGGGAAGAGCCGGGCCACCTTGCGTGCGGAGGGGGCCTTGGCGCCGCAGGAGCAGCCGGCCCTGTCGCAGGCACCGCAGTCGGGGCAGCGTGGGACCGGCTCACCCGGTGGCCCGTGCTCCTGGAAGCCGTGCAGCTTGGAGGAGCCGCACATCTTGCACTTCTGGGCCTGCGTAGGGTTCTTGAGGGTGCACTTGGAACAAGACCAGGTGGTGAAGTCAGGGCTGGAGGGGCTGCACGGGGTGAACCTCACAGAGTCCCCCACCACGTTGATGGTGTCGCTGCCTTTTTGGGTGCTGCAAATCTCGCACTTGCTGGCCCCGGCGGAGTTGAGCAGGGAGCAGGAGCTGCACTTCCAGTGGGACGGACTGACCTCCATCTCCTCCTCCAGCACGCTCAGCCGTTTGTTGGACAGCAGGTCCGGGAAGCGTGCGGCAGGGGCAGCCCTAGCCTGACCTTGGGGAGAGCCCTTCTGCCCCACAGTGCCTGTGGCCGCGGGCTGCGAGCCTTCGGGGCCCGGCATCTGCAGCTGTGGGGGCACCTCCCGCCGGCTTCGGGGCACAGGGTTATTCTGGAGCCCTGGGGAGAAGGGGCTGAAGGCTGGCATCTTCTGGGCCTCTTGTTCCATAGCCACCGGGCCCTGGGTGGCCACGGCATCACCATCAGAGATGTCTGCAGAGACTAAAGGCTGCGGGGTGGAGGGGGCCATGTGGAATCCGGCCGGGGTGATGACTTCAGGGACGACCAGCGCCTCTGGTGGGATTTTGGGCAGGGAGAGCTTGCGTGGGCCACCACAGGCGGAGCAGGAGTTGGCCACGGGCGTGTTGTGCAGGGTACAGCGCTGGCAAGCCCAGCCGCTCTCCAGCTCTGCTTCATCGGGGCTCTTCCCCTCTGAGTCCTCGCTGCTGCTTTCTGCCTTGGCAGCCTCCTCCTTGGTCGTGCCCTTGGGCTCCACCAGCACGGCAGGCTTGGGCAAGATGCCGTTGATGACGGGCAAGGGGGAGCCACTGGGTCCCGGCTCCGGGGTGAAGCCACACACCTCACAGGTTTCCTTGCCCAGAAAGTTCCTGAAGGTGCAGCGGGCACAGGCCCACTTCTGTTCCTCCACGCTGAGCCGCAGGATGTGGTTGAGGTCAGGTTTCTGGCGGGGAGCCTCGCAGATGGAGCACTGCCGCTGGCCCACGGGGTTCAGGAAGGTGCAGCGCGTGCAGGACCACTCGCGGACGCCAGCCATGGAGCCAGGAGAGTGGGAGTGGCTGCAACAAAGAAGACACAGCGTGAGGCTGAGGCCAAGGCCATCCAATAGCAGTGGTACCACGTGTTTCCTGGGCTGACATGGTCAGGACCTTGTTTCCAGGAAGGGAACAACCATCAATCCAGTCCCTGCTCTATGGGCCCTTGCTCCGCGGGCACTGACAAATTCTCCAGGTGCATGGCTGCCATTCAAAATGCTCCAGGAAGAGCAAAAGAAGCAGCTCAGCACCAACTGACCCCATTCCCACAGTGGGGTTGTGCCCCGCTGAGCAAACACCATCTCTGTGCCCAACCCTGGCAACTTTGTGTCTCTGCAGGTACTTTGGAACTCTTTGGAGGAAGTGACACCCTGCTCTGCCTGCCTTCTTGCTGTTCCAGTATCAACTCTTTTCTCTTTCTCTACTCCACCCCACCTCTGTCTCACTTTCTGTTCCTGTCTCCCTCATCTCCTTTCACCTCCACACCACTTATCCACACTGGGATAACTGTGTTATCCCACACCAGACACCAACAAGCCAAGGAAGGCAGGCTTTGGTGTGCAGAGGTGCTTCTACCTGGCTGTAGGTTTTGAGGCCAGAAGCCCAGTCCAGTAAGCCTGGGAGCAGCAGCTCCATAGTGCACCACTACCAGGACAGCTCATCAGCAGCTTCAAAGCGCAGCAAAGAGGAGCACCATGTCCCAGCTCCAGCTGCTTCCCCACTTATCTGTGAAGCAGAGAGACCATAATGCCCTTTTGGCTGCACCAGCCCTTGGTTTCAATCTCCAATGTTGCCTGGGAATGCCTGAAACCCTGACCGAAGAACGGGCCCAATGCACGACAGAACCATCTCATCCCAGGGCAGGAAGTTACAATTATGTTTTCTAGGCAGGTTCAATATTCCCAAAGTGCAGCAGCAGCACCAGCTCCATGGACCACGGCGATCCTTGGGTTGCAGGGAGCAGCCTTCCCTCAGTGCAGCCCTCCCAGGGCTTTCAGGACACCATGTGTGCACTCACACTGAGAACAGCTCTGCATGGTGCCCTTTGTCCCCTGCTCGGGGTCATTTCCTGCAGCTTGGAGAAAAGGTGGGGCTAAAGCAGAGTTTTCTGCTTCCTCCTCCTTCACACAAGGACAAACCAGCTCTTCCTCAGCTGAACACGCACCAGGAGCCTGGAGCCCTCCCTCCATGCATCCCAGATAAGATGGCCAAGTCTTAAATCCAATCTTGAACCCCAGCTCCAGGTCAGCTACGCCTCTCACCCGCAGATCCGGCCCCTTCCAAGACCTTCCACCCTGCTCTGCTTGCCTGAGACCACAGAAGGGTCAATTGTGCAGAAGAAGCCTCCAAGTCCATCCCACGCACTCAACTCTTCCCAGGAACAGCAAAGTCAGACCTCCAGAGACAGCCTAAGTCATGGGAGCTGCACCTCAGTGGGCTCACCACTGGCTCCCTCTCCAGTGTCCCTTCAACAACCAAGTTCAACCATCATACTGGCTGGAACAAAGGGATGGAAGTTGTTTAATCCCATAAAGGGCAGGCACAGACAGCTCTGAGATGTCGGTGCAGCCTATGGAAGGAATTGGGTCCTGGCTGGCCTCCAGAATCCCAAGCAGCAGCACCTGCAAACACAGCTTCCCAAGGCTCTGAGAGACTGCAATGCAGCAGCGAGGTCTGGAGGGGCAGAGGATGCAGCCAGAACCCCCCTGGGGAGGAGGGAAGTGACCCTCCCTTTGGCTAGTACATGAGAAACTCTTCTGGGAACACTCCAGCAGCAGCAGCAATCCAACCACATTTTCACACCGTGCTCCGCAGCCACTGGAGGAGCAGCTCCACCTCACACAGATCAGATATAACCTTCAACTCCCTTCTTAAATCAAACGCTTCTCTAAATAAAGCCTGAAATCAAGAAATCCATTTTATTGCAAGAGAGAGCTTGAAAATTCATTCTGGTTCATATACAGTGCCTGCATCGTTTGAACTCTGCAAGGTGTTTATTTACTGGAGTTATTCCCAGCTAAGAGAAATATAAACATTGATTTTTCTGCCTCATGTCCTACAGCTGGGAGCCACTGTACATCCCTCTCCCCTGTGGCAGCACCATGTCCACAACATCTGAAAGGGAGATCATTCCTCAAGCAGAGGAGGAGAAGGAGCTGCTGCCTGGCTCTGGCAGGAAATGGGGCCATGAAGGGCACTGTGATCCTGTTACAGCCATTTGTCTTACTGGGTGAGGTTCATCAAACCACAGGCATCAGCAAAAGGCAAGGGAAGGCTGTCAGCAACCTGTGCCATCCTCCTCCATGCTGGTACCCAGTGCTGTTACACAGTGCAAGAGAGCACTGGCTCCAAAAGATCCACTCCAAAACGTGGATGCTGCAGTGCTTTCTGTGGATTGGGACATACAGCCACCAATCTTCCTCCTCACATCCCTCACACACCCATGGTCCTAGCCAGAAGGCAAAGGCTTCTAGCAGTGCCACCACAGGACCGTGGAAGGAATCACACTGTCCCTTCCTACAGAGAGGAGAAAACCTAGGATAACCTAAAAGACAGAAGTACCACATGAGGGGACATTGGGATGAGCCACATCACCAGACCTGCTTGATGCGGCATCAGCAACAAGCTGCAGGCTCAGGGAAGGCAGCACCATTTCACTTGGCTGGGCGGGAGATCCAGGCTCCAGGCAGCTGGAAGGGAGGTGGGAGCCAGGACACTGAAGTGTCCTGGAATGGCCCTGGGGAGCTGTGACATTCTCTGGTCACACTGTCCCCATCCTGATCTTCTCGTCCTATGCAACAGGAGTAGGCCCCTAACACTGTTCAAATGCTGCTGGGATTTCCACCTATTTGACTTTCTCAGGAAAACCAAAAAGCCTTCCAGAGGGGCCATCAGCTCTTCCCTCAAAGGTCCTGCAGTGTGACAAGCTTTGGCAGGAGACTTCCCTGCCTTCTGTCGCACATCGTGGTACCCAGCAGCCAAACGGTTTTCCCTGAAAGTGAGTGGGAGACACGCAGCATGGCAGAGGACATGGAACACCTTCAGCTGTGTCCCACAGTTCTGGGTTCCCAGCCACCAATCCCCCAGCCTTGGTGACTGGCAGGACACCAGCCTGCAGCCTGCTTTCCCCACACCACTGCCTAGGACTGATGGACAATTCCAGTATCTGCCTGGAATGGAATTAAATTTAGGGTCTAAAGATCCCAGCAGGCATCAGGATGGAATCTGCCTTTACATGGTCCAACCCACACTAGAACGTGGTGGGTTGTGGCAGCAGCCTCTGCCCCACAGCAACAACCTCCTCCCAAAACTGAACCAGCTGAAGGAGAAATCCATCCTCAGCCTGTCCAAGCTCCATGCTTCTCCTTACAGAGCCTGGCTGGCTCCTTTCCCAGCAGGCAACAAGGCTGTGTGAGGAAATAGGGTTATCTCCAGCACCTATTCACCAGGCCCATCTGCTGCATGTTAACACAGTCATTCTCCAGCCCCTGCAAACACAACTGAGATAAACATTGCCTGCCACCTTCCTGTGGGAGACGAGCTCCTCTGAAACCAGGGACCAGGCAGCACCCACCCACGGGAGGGCTTTCCTGGGGACACTTCACAGGGAGCACGGTGACGCAGGGCTCCGCTCTGCAGCCTGGCAGCAGAGAGCTGCTGGAGGCTCTTTTGGGGTGCACACAAAAAGGGCAGCTTGGGGTGCAAGGAAAGGGTAACAGGCTACAACCCCACACCTCTAGCAGCATGGATGGGGAGCATCCACATGGCTGTGCTTCCCACCACAGCAGCTCTCCCCAACCAAGGCAGGAGACATCAGCTGGCAGGAGGCACCACCATGTTGGCAGGCGTGCCCCTGCCTTGGCAATCATGGCAGTGTAATTATCATGCTTAAAAAATAATATAGAAAGTACTCTACCAAGCAGGCAGCTTTCAGCACACTGATCAGGTCCCAGGGAACCTCACTGCTCCAGGGATTAAGAAGGTTCCAGCTGGTCACCTTCCAAAACCACTTCAGGACAGTGATATCCTCGCCCCAGGCCTTGCTGATGAGCGATGAGTTTGCTGAGCCCTGTGTGTCCAGCTGCTGCAGAGCCCTGGCTCTTACACAGCCACCAAACTGGCCAGGGATGGCCACCACTTTTGGGCACCATCTGGGACCCAAGTCATCTCTGAAGCAGGACAAAACAGGAAGGAACAAGGCAGGGTGGGAAACCGGGAAGAGCCCAAAAACCTGCAGTTTGCATCTTTCCTGCTGGCAGGGAGCTGGTGGTGTGCCAGGGCTGTGTGATGTGCAGCTGAGCTCCAGGGCAGGAGATGGCACCCAGCCCCGGGCAGAAGCACCCTGGATTGCCAGAGAACAGCTCGAGGTGACCTGGGCACCAGAGTGAGAGATCCCAGGGCTCTGCTGTAGAGCCCACACTGGCAACAGGATTAGAGGAGCTTGTGTCAATCACACACAGCAACACAATCAGGCTGTTTCTCTAAATAAAATTCCTCCAGAGCAGCTAAAGTCTTAAAACTTACGGCTTTGTTTCTCTCCCGCAGTAAATAAACAAATAAATAAAAATCAATTGTTCTAGTCAGCAACACAAACCCCCAGCCTTCTGACACACAATGCATCCCAGCAAAATCCTCACTGACAAATACAAGAAAAAGCACTAGAATCTTGTGGAAGAAAAGAAAAATTACCAAAAAACCCTAAACAAATCCTGCCTCAGTGTCTGTGAGCTGTGAATCCCTTTCCCTCAACCCCATGCTTTCTATTTAATATTTACATATTAATATATCCCATTTAATTTTCTTTCAGTAGCACTGCAGACCCTGACCTAAGAGAGGACTGCTAAGCCTTCTCCCACACGGACCTACCACATCTCCAGAGCCAGCAGGAGCAGAAGGCACCTGTGCCCAGCAGGAAGGGGTGCAGGAGGTCAGGAGGCACTCAGAATCCCTCTGGCAGTGCACTGTTAGGAGCACACGTGGGCTGGGATCATGAAGCCCGGGCGAGGAGATGCTGTTGGCTGAGCTGACTCACTCTTGCAGAGCCAGGCAAGGGCTGGGAGGCTGGACCTGGAAGGTTGCAGTAGATATACTGGCAGAGCAACACAGAAACACGGGGAGCTGGGACTTTCCACTTGGTACAAGTTTCTATAGGAGCATCAGTGGAGACAAACAGTCTCTGATTCACACTTCTGAACCCCCGAGGCTATAAAGGAAAGTGTCGCCAGGCCAGCTCCGTGCTGGCATCACCCAAACAGGGCAGGTTGCATAAGTACTTCCAAATCCTGCCTCCAAAGTGAAAGAAGAAAATAAAACAGGCTTTAATACCAGTGACCTTCACCCCAGCCTTCCAGGACCCTTCCAACTCAGGATATTCTGTCTTGGAGAGACACGGACAAAAATAAAGCACCACAAGGGACGTGTTTCTTTGCCCTTTTCTCCCAGATCTGCTGAGCAAGGGCAGGGACAGCAAAGAGACCCTCCCCTAACTCAGCCACACTTTCCTGGAGCACTGTAACAAAGTATCCATGCCAGGCAGTGCCAGGTGGTCCCACTGCAGTGGCACAAACATCCCCAAAACCCAGAGGCTGCACGTCTCCACGTGTGGGCAAACCAGCACCTCACTTCCACAGAAGCAAGCATGGAGGATCCCGGAGTAACTCAGGTCAGAAGAGACCTCAGGGTGGTCTCCAGCTCAAACTTCTGCTTCAAGCTGAATCTCTTAAAGGGATTGCAGCAGGTTTAGACAGTCTGGTCTTGAAAATCTCTAAGGATAGAGACTTCACAACCTCTCTGGGCAGTGATCTCAACTAACTGACTGTCCTTGGGCAGAAATGCTTCTCCTTATATCCAGTCTGATTCTCTCCTGTTTCATCCTATGTTTGTTGTTTCCTGCCCTCCCACCATGTGCTGCTGTGAAGAGCCTGGCTCTGACCCCTGGATGATGTGTCTGCAGGTATTGCTACAGCTCCTGCAACACCTCCTCTCCAGCTGGAACTAATCATGGAATCATATAATAGTTTGAGCTGGAAGGAACCTTAAAGATAATCCCATTACACACCCTGCCATGAGCAAGGACAGCTCCCACTATCCCAGCTCCCTCCAAGCCCCATCCAGCCTGGCCTTGGACACTGCCAGGGATCCAGGGGCAGCCACAGCTTCTCTGGGCACCCTGTGCCAGGGCCTGCCCACCCTCACAGCCAAGAATTCCCTCCCAAAATCCCATCTATCCCTGCCCTCTGGCAGTGGAAGCCATTCCCTGTGTCCTGTCTCTCCATCCCTTGTCCCCAATCCCTCTCCAGCTCTCCTGGAGCCCCTTTAGGCCCTGCAAGGGGCTCTGAGCTCTCCCTGGAGCCTTCTGTTCTCCAGGTGAGCACTCCCAGCTCTCCCAGCCTGGCTCCAGAGCAGAGGGGCTCCAGCTCTAAGTGATCAACTCAGGGGGCTCCTCTGGACTCACTCCAGCACAATGACTCACTCCAACATCTTTCTTGTGTTGGATTCTTGACTGAGCCCACCTCCCTCACCCTCTCCTTGCAGGACTCACACTCCAGCACCCTGACCACCAAAACAGCCCAACACCAAAACAGCTCCAAAAAGGTCACCACTTTCTTCATGCAACCTCTGACACCAGGCATCCCCTTCAACCAGGACCAGAGCCGGGGCTTTGCTCTGAGCTCCCTTTGTTCCTTCAGTTGGTGGAAGGGAACCACAACAACCACAACTACACAAATTCCTCCTTTTGTTGAAGCACTTGAGGAAATAAAGACTTCTTGATCCTGAAATATTAATTTTTGAGCACTCCAGAGCTTTATCATATATTTATATCTGCTCTCACTCTTTAGCGTCCATCCAGGACAAACTGTCAAGGAGTTCCCAGAAATACAGCTTAGTTCAGGGATGGAAAATCAGTCAAGGGACCAGCCTGGTCTCCTTCCATGACAAACTCTCCTGTGGCAGGAGACACAGGACAGAAGACAGAAGGACAGCCCTTCTTTCTGAGGTTTCCTCGTCCCTGCTCAGTATCAGTGCTCCTGACCATTCACTGGAGCAGGACAATCATATTTATGCATAAAATGGCATTTTCTACTGGTGATAACCTGCAGTGAATTGAAACAGGACAACTGGATTTGTCCTGTTTAATAAAGCAATGGTGGCAGGCAAAAACCCCTCATGAAAGCAGAAAGTCTGCTAAAAAGGTCTAATTCTGCAGCAGGAAACCATGCAAGGGTGAGCACTTGATGGTGAATGGGGCCATAAAAGACCCAGCAACACCACACAACCCTCCCTCTAGAGGTGCCAAGAGGCTCAGACAGACACAAACAGTTTCCCAAGCTGATGACGCGCTCCAGTTCCTGGGAATTTCTTGGTCCCATTGCACCAAACCTCCAGACGGTTCTAGCACAGTTTCTATTTAGTTTCTTCTTTTCCCACACTGGACACAGCTCCAGCTCCAGCTCAGATGTGCTCCAACAGCCAGGGAGAGAAGAGGTTGTGAGTTTTAATGAGAAGTTCCCAGGGGAAAGCTGAACTCTGCTAATGAGAGGTCTGAGAGAAAAAACACTGGCCCAGCTGTACAGGGTGCACGGGAGTTTTCTGGTAGCCAACAAAGCCACAGAACACACTCTCAAACTGCAGCTGTCCCTGCAATTTACTCTCTTGTCACCTCCCAAAAAACAGAGATTGTCTATCAGATGTGAGGGTGAGAGGAGACATCTTGCTGTGGGTTAGGCAAGAAAGGACTTCATAGAATCACAGAATGTCCTGAGCTGGAAGAGATCCAGAAGGATCATGAGTTCAACTCCTGGCCCTGCACAGGACACTCCAACAATCCCACCCTGTGCATCCCTGAGAGTGTTGGCAATTCCAAGGCAATGCTCTGTAAATACAAGTGCTTGCAAGGGGTGCAAGTAGGACAGAGAACACAATCCCCTATCCTCCACCAGCCATGAAGAGACACCAGGGAATGTGTTCAGAGTGTGGTGGGAAACAGGAGGAGGGCAGAAGCACAGCTGGGACAGGAGCACCCTGAAAGCTCCTGTGACACACACCGAAGTCTGGCTTTGATGGAGAAGGGAAGTTGAGGAGACTGTCATGGCATGCATAGTCCTTTTCTTGGCTGAAATCCCTGGGTTTTGCTCAGGAGAAGGGAGGCAAGGGGTAGAGTCTTTGGCTGGATCTGACTGTCTGAAGTTCCTGGAGTTGCTGCGGAATGCCAAGTGACACACACCTGGAAGGAGCGTGCCTCTGCTGGCTTCTCTCCGAGCCTGGGGACACACAGGGAGCGTTACCCATAACTGATGGACAGGAGTCAAGAGACTTTCATCATTCTTCATCAAAGCAGAATCAGAATCTGGAAGGCTTGTCTTGTGAGAAAAACAGGCTGGGCATGATTAGCCTTATATACCTTAATTGCTGCAGTGTTGTAAGAAATGAGCTCTCAGAAGAAAACCAGTTTGGCTGGCAAAGCACAGGCACGCTGGGACAAGATCATTCCCAAAGGCTCCTTGGCTAATGAGCAGGTTTCCCATGTATCTGCCAGGGCAACAATTACAATCCCCGGGGATACAAAAGAAAGAGGCGGACTCAGTATTCCAAGGAGGTCAGCAAAGTCCAAGTTCTAGCTTTGCTCGGAAGTTTTGCAGGCTCTGGATTCACAAGCTTTTGATGAGGTCTCTCACCCTAAAGCAGCACCTCCAGTACCTGTCCAAGGTTATCGAGATGCAGGGCCCAGATGAGATGGCCAACAGCAATGTGACTTCTTCAAAACCCAGGATGGAGGGACTCAGTAGCATGGGATCATCATGAGACAGGCTTTGGAGCAGCAAGGCTGGCAGGAGAACAGCCCAGGAAGGTCCTTCTGGAGCCCCAGCCCTGGAGACAGCCATCAGCACAGCCTCAGCTCCTCCCAGGCTGCACTCATTAAGATCAATTCCAGCCTGTTGTTATAATTAATAACCTCATCTTGCCTCCCTGCATGCAAGCAGGGGACATTTCTGCAGTTGCAATCACACTTTACTTCAAAGAAACCAATTTAGCACAGCGCTACTGCTGCCATCATTCGTCTTACTCAATGACTTTATTTACCTTTTCTGTACCTAATTTCCCCAGTACTTTGTGTGCCTGGGGAAATTAAAAGCAAAAAATACCGAGCTGCATTTGCACCCAAATATTATAGCAAGGGGAGAAAATTTGTGTCCTTAACTCAGGCCAGCACCGTACCATGGCCATTAACACATTGATTTGGCTTGAGGAGGTGATGAACTGAACAGCCTTGCTTTGACTACACAACACTGACTTTGATCAAAATCTACATATAATGGGTATTTGAACCCTCTCAAAAGCAAATATAGAAAGGAGGTACAGCAGTTTTATAGGGGTTTGTCACAGTGGCGTGAAATCGGTAAAACTTGGGTGTAGAAAGCACAAAGGACATCTAGTTCTGCCAAAGCATCAGTGAGTGCTTCAGCGTGCCCGCAGCTCCCAAAACAGCTGCTTTTTCAGGGGAAAAAAGCCCATAATCCTCCAGCAAATGCAACACAAGAATTCAAGAATTTTGTCTTTTTTTTTGTCAATAAAAGGCCTGAATCCTAGAAGACTGATGGCCCAAGTTCTGTTGGATACTTGGAGCTTCAGCTTCTTGCACACCTGGAGCAAGAAAACACTTTGAGAAATATAGTTTTGTTTTTTAGAAAGCCTGGTAAAAATTGGGTCAGATACCATGTATGGTTTTTACAACTACACTCCATCTGTGGACTGAGCAGAGAGTTTCCCATGTAAAATAAAATTGTCCAGCAAAATTTACGGCCATCTAAAGCAGAGGAAGCACTGAACATGTGAGCAGGTTACATCACACAGGGATGGGAACACAGATCTCCAAGCCTCCTCTGGTGTTAGGACAGTGTAAGATGTATAGAAATCAGGGAATATCAAGAACAGCAGGGAGAGGATTTATGACCAGTGCACCTGCTCTTGGACTAGCAAGGTGCTGGGGAGGAACAGCTGGGAAGATGATGTTCTTTAATACTACTGCTACACTAATTAATCTCAAATCATGGCAGATTTTAATTTAAAAACCCAACAGAATCTTGAGTAGGAAAAGTGGGAGAGATGGCCAGAAGAGCTCAAAATGGAAGGATTTCAGATGAAAGGCATGAGGGAATGGAGTAGAGGACATTTCTTTGGGTGTCCCAAGTCTGGAGAGTGAGGCATGGTAGAGGTTTGAGGAGCTGCAGGTGCTCTGTGAGCAGCTCCACTCCCCCACCTCACTCTGACAGCCAGCACCACCAGCTCAGCTCCAAAACACCACCCTGAACCTTCGGAGAGCAAATGAAATCCCTTCTTCCCAGCGGGAGAAGGAAGTTCAAAGCCCTTTGCTGCCTTTGAGGCCTGTGCTGCTGGAGGATGCCCCACAAGTGTGGAGGTGCTGCCTGCCCCTTGCACGGCCCCACGGGGGTTTGTGGGGTGCTGGAGCTATCGTGGCACAGGCACAGCCACAGGAAGGAGGTGGGAGGGCACTGCCAAGCCCTCTCTCCTTTTGTCCCACCAGTTCCCAGCCCTACATCAGGCAGGCTGGTATTTGCTTCAGAAACAACCATCTTTTTCCCTAAATTCTCCCTGACAAAATAAATCAAAGCATAGCTCCAGGGTACAATTAAGACAAAAACCAACAGTAATAAGAGCTTAGTACCATTTGGGATGGAGGGAGAGAGAAAGACTCATGTATCCATGAGGTCTGAGACTAAGGAGAGTGGGGCTACAGCCTGGCAGGCAGAAGCAGAGCCCCCAGCCTCCTCTCCTCCTCTCCTAGGGCTTTCGCTTGGCCACCATCCCAGCTCCTGGCAGAGCTGCTGCTGGGAATTCTTCCCGCAAACAAGGGAAGTTCTCAAGCCAAGCTCTGCAGTTGCACTGTCCCATGCCAGAGCAGGCAGTGCCCTTCCCGTGGCTGCCACTGACACTGGGGCAAGCCGGGCAGGATGATCCAGAGAGCTGGAAGGCAGCAGGGCACTGTGCTCCATGGCCAGCAGCTGTCAGGCTCCTCAGCATGATTAACAGCCCCTAATGAAGAGCTAAGCCAGTCCTGGACCTCAGGAAAGCAGCTCACGCTTAACATCTCAGCCAACAAGCTTTGCACTGATCTGCAGAGAGAAAGAAAGACAGCCAGGGGCCAGGGGAAGAGAGAGGAGCTCTGGCAGCTCCCAGCATCCCTGGAGTTCAGTGTGTGGCTGACCAGGGCACAGCAATGAAGCCACTGCAGCTGTGCTACAAACGCCACCTGGCAGCGAGGGACAGGCGAGGATCGAGGCTCCCCCACAGCCACTGCCACCAACAGCACACCCTGCTACCTCTCGACTTGCCTGGGCACATCATCACCTCCTTTCGTGACAGGAGGTCAGAAGACAAACCTGAATGTCCCTTCTCGTACATCAGGAACCCTGTCCAAAGAGGCACAAAGCAGAGTCCCAGTTGAACTGGGTACTGCAGTTTGTACACACACACTCTCCACTAAGTTCTTGCTCCACACACAACTTCCAAGTGTACTCACACTCCCTGCCAGGTGCTGGAAAAGACACACCAAGGCCTGCTGCAGCCGCTGTGCTGGAGCCAGGCCCTCCTGCTGTACTGACCCACGCTGGAGAGGGGCCACCACAGAGAGCAGCAAACTCCACCAGCCTCACAGATGGCTCCTGCCTTTCGTGCTCCCGGAGCATCAGCACCTTCTCCACCTCTGTTCCCCTTCCCATGTCATGTCAGGTCAAGCAGCTGAATACAAGAGCACACAAAATTCATTGCTGCATCAGGCAAGCTTTGGGGAGCCTGTTGCCAGCTGCAGCAGGCTCTGTTCTCTTTGCAGGCTTGGGGGGGAGGAAGAGCAAGGAGGAGGAGAAGCCGCCTCAGGTGCTGTTCAGACTCAGGGCAAACAAACTAGCATTTCCCCCACGCAGCAGGAGGAAGAAGCAATTTATTGTGACAAATGGTGAAAGCCTGCAGCGGGGTTGGCCCTTCCTGTCAAAGCTGGTGAACCACACCAGGAGAGGGGAGGGCCTGGCAGGCAAGTGGGATACGCACCACTCCTGGGGGGAAAACCATCAGCAGCTCAGGAGAACCAGGCTGCAAGAGATCCCTGCCTGCCCACCTGGGATGCTGGCAAGCACCAGGTGAGTCAGCCAGCCACCACTGCTCGTTCCTCACTCTCGGGGCTGCTAAATGCCATCTCTCAGTGTCCCCTGCTCCAGAGCAGTCATGCCTTGGCCACTCAGCCTCCAAAAGGGGTTGAAGGTTTGGGCAGAAGTGTGTAGGATGAGACACGGGGTTAGAGAGCATCCAGCAATGTAGCACAAGTGGGATGTTCATATCTGCATCTCGAGCTCATCAGTGAATTTCTTGTTGACTGTGGAGAGTTCACAGTGCAGAAGGACAGGAAATAAAATTCTTAACTTTTAAGGAACCTGGAACAAGGAGAATCTGGGATGCCAGTTGTCTGAATTAGCCAGGAGAGAACAGGGAGAAGCCCCTCCTGAAGCAAAGGAATTCCAGAGTCCATTTGGTCTCTAGTGAATACAGAGAGATGGCTGTGTCCTCCTCAGCTTGCAACACCTGCCGGCTGCCACATTCCCTTTTGCCACAAAGTATCCGGTGGGGTTCCAGACAGAACTGGGACTGACTTTCCCACTGCAACCTAAGAAACACCATCAGCACCTGAAAAGAGTATGTCTTCACACCTGTACAGACCTCTGCGCAGCTCTGTGCTTGCAGCAAACAGTGCTGTTTTGGAGAGCCTTGGATTCTTCTTCCATGGGGACCAGACAGCAGCCAAAGCTGACAGACCACTAAGTCAGACAAATTCAGAAATGAAAGGTGACTCTCTCAAGTCCTGGCAATGCACTTTCACCATCCTCTGAATTCCTCTTACTGTACAGCAGAATGATTTCCCATTCTTTGGGTCAATCTGGAGCTGCTTTCTGAGCTGCAATAGCCATGTGTGGGAGCACACACTTCCCTGCATCCCAGAATAGAAAGCAGCTGGAGTCGCATCTGAACACTGCAATGGGAAGATTAAAGACTTCCAGACACTCCTCTTTTTCCACTGAGCCCTTTATAGGCTCTTCTCCCCACTCTCACTTCACAAACATCTCCTTCAGCTGCTGATTTTCCACAGGTGCTGAACTTCCAGATGCTCCTGGAGGCTTTTCCATTTTTAAATTTATTATATTTAAATAACAGGGGCATATGGTTTATTACAGCTATTAAAGGGTGTGTGTAGGTGTATGGGGGAATCTGATACTGAGATCCAGAAGGCTCCCAGGACCTCTGCACACCCAGGCATCAGTGCCTGGCCTCAGAGGAGCAGAGCCAGCTCTGCCTGTAAATATCACCCGAGGGCTGTGAGCGAGTTTCCAGCTCCCTACATCACACCAGGTCCTTCAGTGTTAGTGAGGAGGTTTATACCAACCCAGGAGATACCAGGACTGCTGTGCCCTTTCTAGGACAACTGCCATACCCGGAAGAGGATGAAGGCCAAATCTTCAGGATAAGACCAGTGCCAGGATCTAACCAGGAGCTTATAGAGGGCTTCCATCACCCCAGTAGCACTAACAGTAGCTCTGTGCAGGAGTTGGCATAGCACAGCTGTATAAAGATCCCACAACACAGGAGCCCAGCTTCTCTTGGGAGAGAAAAGGATCCCAAGGGAAACCTGCTGATGTGTCCCTCACCCCAGCTGCCAGGGTACCACAGGAGGAGCTCACAGATCTGGGCATGGAGATCCTTGAAATAAGTTTTGATCAACTCTCTCCAGGTTCCATTTGAAACGGGCTCAAGAGTAGCACAGGCTGCTCTTTGAAGGAAGCACAGGGATGTAGGATGCAGGATGTAGGCAGGGAGGCCTTTTAGCTGAGAATGTGGAAAGGAAGGGAAGTACTGATGGGGCTGATAGCCACAGTTGTGTTTCACAATACAGCCTTACCTGCTCTCAGCAGGGAGGGGAGGAGGCAAGGAAAGGAGCAAGAAGCTGAACTCATTAAACTTCTCTCTCATCTGAGGAGCTGGGACAGCTTCAGCAAGGAGGGTGGACTCAGGGGACCAAAGGACACTTGTTTCCATCCATTTAGCTCCCCACACCTGAGGTATATTTGAACAGTCACTTCAAAAGCAACCCCTGGAGAAAGCCGGCTGGATGAAGAGGAACCTCTACCTGTTGTTTTAGTTTCTCTGTCTTTAAGCCAATTAAGGAATTTCTTTTTAAGTGAGGGTCTGTGGTCTGCCCTCAAAGAGCCTGCACTCCCCAGAGAACAGAGAAGGGTGAGGTGGCCATCTGGAGTCAGCACTGCAGGGACTTGTGCTTCTCTACAAAAAAAGAAACCCTGCTCCAAAGCCCCAGAATCTCTGTGTTTTCTAACACACTTCTGCAGCAGGTGCCTCTCCCTTTTGCACCTTGGTTTTCTCACCGGTACATCACACAAAAAGCAAGTGCTGTTGACATCAGGCAGAGTTCTCTTTGTGTCTTTCAACACTTGCCCAGCGTTTGAAGAATCCAGCATGGGAAATGCCTTTAAAGCTTCACACCCAGCCAAGAAGAGGCCAAGATGAAGGCACGGTCTGTACTTTATCCTGGTCTTGTATTCACAGAGTGGGTTGGAAGGCACCTCAAAGTCCATCTCATTCCATGGGACACCTTCTACTATCCCAGGCTGCTCCAAGCCTCATCCAACCCGGTCTTGGACACTGCCAAGGATCCAGGGGCAGCCACAGCTCCTCTGGCAACCTGTGCCAGGGTCTCATGAGCCTCTCAAGGAAGAATTCCTTCCTAACATCAGGGTGGTCAAGCTCAAACGTGAAGGAAGGGAACACAAGCAAAACATATCCAAGGAAACAGAACCAAGCTGGAAAACGTTTGCTGGGGCAAACAGCTCCTGGTGTGNAAACAGCTCCTCTGGCAACCTGTGCCAGGGTCTCACGAGCCTCTCAAGGAAGAATTCCTTCCTAACATCAGGGTGGTCAAGCTCAAACGTGAAGGAAGGGAACACAAGCAAAACATATCCAAGGAAACAGAACCAAGCTGGAAAACGTTTGCTGGGGCAAACAGCTCCTGGTGTGGGATTGTGCAGACAGATTCCTTGCATGGACTAAATGGCAAAAGTTTTGCCTTTCACACACCACTCAGAACTATTTTCCATCACTCCTCCTACCACAACTCACACAATTCTGCACCAGGTAACAAAAGCACCTGCGTGTGCCGGGTAGTTTGGAGGGACAGGTCCATTTGCTCAGATGAAGATCACCTTGTGCTGTGTTCAAGAATAGGGAACAACTTTGGGATCACACACCTGAACATCAGCATTTGGAACTTATGCTGGTACCCCTGCTATTCCATGTTTGAGGCTGTTTCACACCACTTCCCAACACACCTGATCTTTGAACTGAAATCTGGGGTGAGAGAAGAATTTTCCTGTTTCGCAGGACTAGAGAGATGTGGGACTAAGGGTATGGGCCCACAGCTGGAAAGAGTCAGGAAAACATGATGGGACTGTGAAGTCAGGACTCAGCCACATCCCTTACTCCTGCTGCAACTTCCCTCACATGAGGAGGCTGCAAGAAGAGATTTACTGGTGGCTGCCAAGCCAAATTGCTGCTCAGCTAAAGATTTATGCTGCAATTTGTAGTGCTGTTAAAATAGAATTGGAAGAGTGGTGGGGGAAGAGAAAGAGAGAATGAAAGAGAGGGAAGGAGAAATTGGTCAACACCACGGCTCCAAAGCTGTTTGCTCCATCTCTCACATCTCCACTGAACCAATCACTCTGCATTTCCAGCTGCTGTGCTCCAGCCTTCAGACCCTGCAATGCCAATGCCTGGGCTGGCTTTGCAGCGAGGCACACACAGGGCTCAGCTAATAGAAATCCATCCATCTCCACAGCACCTGAACTGTCACGGTCAATAAATACAGCTGGCAGAGTATGGCACAAAAGGGACAGGGCATCTGCAGACTGGTGGCTGCTCACATGACTTCCACACTGCAGCCACCAAGGACAGGAGAAGGGACACCCCCATCCCAAATGTCACCCACTGCCTTCTCATTCTGGCACTGGTTAAACGCCATTCCTACTTGCTGAGGTCAGAGGTGAGCTAAATTATCTCCTGCACCTCCAGGAACTTGCCAGCTCTGCACACTAGATCTGGAGGAAAAAGTCATGGATCAATATCCTTGCACGTGCAAAGAGCCATGGGCTTCTCCCACCGAGGCCCACATTGCCCCCTCCCCTGACAAGCCAGGGAAAGGTCAGAGCACCCTGCAGCTCCCAGGGAATCCTGGCTCTGCTCTGCACAACTGGGTGACACACAATCTTCAAAAAATCAAAAGCAAAACCTCTTTAGTGAACTTCAACAGAGCAGCTCTTCTTTGACATCAAGGAAACTCCCCATGCCCTGAGTCAGCCCTCTGTCTGATACTGCCAAGATCATGGAGGAATTTCAGAATTACAGCCAAGGAGACTGTGGCCTTTCAGCCCCTGGGCATCCCTGCAGAAAGAGCCAGGCCAGGCTCATTCCTCATTCCAGAAACCACCCTAGGGCTGGGGGTTTCAGTTTACTGAGAGGTCAAACTATGGATGCAAACTGACCCCCTAGGCACTGCGGAGCTCTCAAGCCCTGCCACTGAAATACCTCCTTGAGGTGCCCCAGCCAGCAACTGAGGGCAGTTCCTTCTTGCAATGAGAAGGAAGAGGATGGGATCCTGTGCACAGGCTGAGTCCCACCAACAGCAATGGATCTGTTTGTGTGTGTGCTCCTGACCTGTAAAGGTCACTCTTCTTTATCATGTACCTGACCTTTAGAGGGGACAATTAGCCACAGTTCCCTAGAAGCAAAATGGGATAAAACACACTGACCTTCCTGTGGTTTGGCTGGGAATGCTTCATCATGCACAGCCTACTTGGCATTTTCATTTCCTGGCAGCTTCTAGGACAGTCCTGGACAACATTCAGTGCCAGTGTGCAAGTGAAACAGCTCTGGGTGTGCAGAGTAGACCCTGGCCTGTATCCTGTGGCTCCTGTGTAGGCAGTGACAGAGGCTCCCTCAGCACAAACCCTTCCTTGCATCTCCTGCCCCAACAGCACCAAGCCAACAGTGCCTCGAGGCTATCCTGAGTTGCCAGTCACAGATCACCCTCTAGGATCCCATCAGCAAATACCAGCCAGGACGACACAGGAGCACACCAGAAGCCCACCACAGTCCCAATACCACATCAAACATAGGTTCAACACAGGAATCCACACTTGGCCTCAGATTCAGTTTGGCATCACTGTGCCCTTTCAAAATAGGGGCTGTTTGGTTTCTCCAGCCTCTTGGAGACAGAGAGGAGGATTTGGTGGGTTATATGGAAGGGCCAGGAATAGAGCAGAATGATGCTATGCTGGGGCAGACTGAGCCACAAGACCACCCAGAACCCCAACCTGCTCTTTCTGCTCCTACCCCAAGCTCTAGAGTTATTGCCACCTCAACTGAGCCAGCAACACACCTGGCTGACTCCAGGAGCAGGCAGACAGGCTGGAACTACCAGGGAAGCCCCTACAAGTTATACTGTACCTTGGAGGCCTCCAGGCGGGGTAATTCAGACTGCAGCACTGTTTATTGCCTTGTAAAGATGACACACACTTAACTTAGTATTGTGACAGCTGGAATCAAGAGGATGCTCCTGGCTGGAGCATGTGCCATTAACCCTCCCTAGTCCATGTGCTGGAGGGAAGCATCCTGCCAGCACAGCAACCCCAGAAAGGCCAGGCTGAGGCTGCTCCAACAGCTCAGTGTCCCTCCCCTGCAGCACGACACTGAGCTTTCTACCAAGGAGAGCAGCTCCTGCTGTTGTTTAAAGCTCCTGAACCTCATCAAGTCACAAACATGCTCACAGACAGCTCCGGGTAAGCTCAGCACATGTACTCCTCAAGGACACCCTGAAGGACATCACTGCCGACCTGCACAGGACAGAGCAGGAAGGAGCACACGTGCCCTGGAGACTGAAATGCTGCACCAGACACAGGGCCCGTCAGCTGCTGCGCCCTCCCCAGCACACTGCCACCAGCAGCAGCCCAGAGCAAGCAGGGCTGCAGTGCCCACAGCAGTGTGCCCAGAAGACACATTTACTGTCGGAGAACACAAGCCAGGGACAACAGGTCACAGGGTGAAGCTCTGCTGGAGATTTACCAGGGTGTGTGTAACGTGCTCAATGCCAGCCACTGCACATGCCATAGGGGCTGCTGGGCAAGACAGCAGCAATGTCACTAGTCACTCCATTCTGTGCCATGGGCTGCAGCCTGAAGCTCCTGCAGAACAAAAGTCTTTCCACATTCCAGAAGCACCATATGTTTCCATGTTTGTCCCTCCCCATAGACAGACACAGCAGCTGCAGGTAAGGCAGCAGGAGAAGCCTCAGCTCCTGGGCAGGGAAGGTACAGCTGGTATGGGTCTAATGGAATGTCCCAGTGCTGCATGGGGCATGTGCCAGCCAACACCAGCTCTGAATGAAAGGTGTCCTCTCCTTGGTGTCCCAAGGAAGCAGGGGAAAAAAAGTACAGGTATGTATACAGTACATCTATCCATCTACCTACCTACAGCTTCACTTTTCCAAGGCAGGGAAATTGAAATCAGATTTTAAGGAAGACAAAAGATCCTGCTTGTATCTGCCTTCTCCCCACTCCACAGCTGGGGAATGCTGCTGAAGACCAAGGAGTGCAGACACTGTCCTCTCCCACCAAAAGCGGCAAGATTCAGCCTCCCAAAATCCCTTTTTGCTGTAGACAACCTGCCACGATCCAAATGCCAGAGCCCAACTCTGTGTAACCACAAACCCCAGTGTGTGATGCACAGGGAGCACTGGGAGGTGGAGGTTCCAGCAGGGCTGGAACCTGAGCATCTACAGACCCAGCTGAGCTCTGCACAGCTCTGGGCAGGAGGCAAGCTGCTGACTTGGCAGCCTCCAAGCACTTGCAGCCCGAACTCCTCACCCCCACACGGTGGCCCCAGCTCTCCTGCTGCCAGTCCTGCCGCCATCCAGAAGGGCTCCGGGCTGCCTTCACACTCCACTTCCAGCTTCCTTCTGGTTTGGGTGTCCTGCTGCAGCCTCAGAAATGCCATCTGTAATGCAGGAGCAGCTTCCTTCTCTTCGGATCAGTTCCTCACAGCTCCTCACGGTGACCTGGAGCACCTGCCCCTTGCAGGGACTCAGTGATGCCTGAGGGTGCTGTGAGCTGCACTGGCTGGCAAGGGGTGCTGGCTGAGATCCTGGTGCCTTGCCAGGCAGAGTGGGAATGCTGGCAGGGTGAGAAGCACGGGAAGGTGCCCAAGTCAAAGAAAAGCCCAGGGCAGTTTGTTTGAAGAGAGTGGTTGAAAAGGCACAGGCACCTGCGTGGGTTGTGGGTCCCCAGGCAGGAATAGAGACATGCAGCACAGCTTGGCAAATACAAACAGCACCCAAGCAAGGCTCCCCTTTCCTCTCTGTGCCCTTCTGTTGGCAGCAGCCTCATGCTGAGGGTGGTTTCATGCCAGAGAACAAAGGTCTGCAGAGGGGTCATTCAGCACAGCCTCCCCTCCACGCACAGCACCAGGCTCTGGCCGTGCTGGGATCAAGGCAGCCTTTCAGGGACACGGGGCCGGGGATCACGGGGGGAAGAGGCTGCAGGGAGGGGGGTGCAGCTCTGAGCACCCCCCCGCTCCACTGCTTCTGACTCATCAGATTCCAGCCCAGAGCCACCACTGTCAAACTGGATTAAGTTACTGGTTGGAGAAATCCAGCACGTGCCTTTCACAGCAACCAGCACCTGGTAATCTGAGAGGGGAGCCATGGGCACCGGATCCAGGATCCCAGGGAATGCTGGGTGCAGAGAGAGAAGAGAGCTCCCTCCCCACCCAGAAAGCAGGAAGATATTCCTGCCTGCAACCCTCCTCTCACAAGCCCACAACATGAGGTCACTGCAGGCCCATCTTCCTCCAGGACAGGTGCTGCACACTGTTAGGAGGATGTGTTTGTAGTTTCCATCCTGATCCTGAGAGAAGAAATAATCCTCCAAACACACACCTTTCTACATTTCCTCCTTCCTTGCAGTAGCTCAGCCAGGTTCCTGAGCTTCCCACTGTCATCAGATCTATTCACCAGCTCCTGCCAGAGGACTGAGACAATTTCAAAACTCCAGGCTACATGTGTGACACTTCTCAGGGGCACAAGTGGTTTGCCATGAGACATGAGGCCACGTTCCTCCCTACGCAGCCAAAGAAGCAATGTAGAAAGGTTACTCTGAAAAAAAAAAAAAAATCCCTGCTCTGGCTTCTCTTACTCTTAAAAAATTTTAAAAACTCAAAAAAATTCACAAGCTACCAATTCCTCCCCCTCCCCATCCTCAACACACCTGTAAAAACACCCAGTACCAAAGGGCTCTCCCAGGCCCTGAACCACATATTCCCACAGCATCACTTACAAGAGACCAGCTTCCTTCACAGCAAAACTGCATCTGCAGGACCTCTTCCTCAAAGAGATGAAGGCTGGATCTGTGCACAGCCAAAGCTGGATGCTAAACTCCTTCATGCCATGCAGCAGCCAAAGCAAAACTCCCCAACACTTGCACTTGGAGAAGGACCTGAACCCATGGTCCTGGAGCAAAAGTGCTCAGCTCCTGCAGACAGGAGCATCCCCAAACCAGATAAAGGTGCTGTTTTTTCCCTTCTCCAGGCTGGCACTGTGAAAGGGACAGCTCTGCTGTGCTCTCCATGCTGTGACAGCAACATCCAGGCAAGAGGGTCAGGCATTTCTGCTCAGATTTGGCCAAGCCTGCCATGTAACATGAGGACATGCTCCAGCTGCCTCTGCCCTGGATTTGACCTCCTTCGAGGCAGGATGGCTCTTGTGGGACATGGAAATGAGGAAGGTTGGAGGGCACACAGGGAGCAAAGGGAGGGTTTGTTTGGGGATCTATTGAGAACTCTGATCTCCACTGCTCTGCACCACCCTCCAAGTTATCCCTGGCTCCAGAGCTATAAATAGCCCTAACTGAAACAACTAATAGGCTTTGTGACTGCTGGAGCAGGCAGTGGAGAGCGTATGGGCAGGCCTGTGAGCCTCAGGCAGATGAAACAGCATTCCATGCTGCCAGCTCCTTGGCACTGCAACACCTCCTTGAGCAAGACACTGCTCCAGATAGCGCAGGGTCTGGTGAGAACTGGTGAGCCAACAGTTATAAGCCAAACGTTCCCATCAAACAAGTAACCACAACAACCTGCAGCATCTTTACTCTACCAAATCCCAGCTGAACTCCACAGCAACTTCCGGAGGGAGCACAACCCACAGAGGGATGCATCCACCTCACTGCAGCACCTGGGGAACACGGGCTTCACTCCTGTGTGATGAGCAGGCACGTCCTGAATATGAGAGCTGATGGTAGCACCCTCATGTTTTGGATGAGTGGCTTCTTTTCCCCTCCTCATCCCTCCTCTGTGGATACACACTCGGAGCATGTGTTGGTGATCCCCATGTGTTCCACAGCCACACCACAGCCACATCTGTTCTTTGCACAGAGGCTTAGGAAGGGAGATGGACCAGCTGGACCCCAGAGATCCCTTCCAACCTCAACCAGTCTGTCTGTTCTGAAAGGTGCAAAATAAACTCTCTGAGCACACCCAAATCCACGCGGGTTGCTGATAAAACCCAGGGATCTGTGCCTGCTCCACCCCAGGCCTGTTGGGGTACCTGTACTGCTGAGGCTGCCAGACCTCCCAAGGCCGATGCACAACCTCAGATCTGATGAGAAAAAAGAGAAGCAGGTGATCACCAGGTGATTCCCTGCAGTCACCTGATGCTTTACCAGGAGCTTTTTTTACAAGAATCTCATTTCTCTGGGCCCTGGTTTCCCCAACAAGAAACACACAGAATCACTTAGTTGGGAAAAGCCCTCTAAGTACATCGAGTCCAATCGTTCCCCCAGCACTGCCAAGACCACCTGTGATCCATGTCCTCAGCTGCCACATCCACATGCTTTCTGAACACTTCCAGTGATGGCGACTCCACACTGCCCTGGGCAGCCTGTTCCAATGCCTGACCACTTTTTCTGTGAAATTTTTTTTCCCCAGTATCCAACCTGAACCTCCCCTGGCACAACTTCAGGCTGTTTCCTCTTGTCCTGCCCCTTGTTCCCTGGGAGCAGAGCGTAACCCTCACTCAGCTGCACCCTCCTGTCAATTAGTTGTGGAGAGCCAGAAGATGCCCCATGAACCTTCCTTTCTTCAGACTAAACACTGTCGTGGTGTCCTGCAGACACTTCTGCTTGTGCTGCACTCAGAGCTGAAGTGCCACAGGAGGGGGTGAAGGAGCAGCACAGAGCCACATTCCCGCTACACACAGCTCCCTGCCACACTTCCATATGCCAGAGTTCAGTTATTAAAATCTCCACCAGCCTCAAAACAATGCAGAGCCCACAGAAAAGGCCTCTGTGATGCTGCCCAGCAGTTCTGACTTGCTGCTGTTCATATATTTAAGCCAAGGGCTCACAAACAACCAGGACACTCAGGCTTGCCTGAAGATTTTCCCCAGTAGAGGCGCTTCTAGGGAGCAGGGGGTGGCACAGCAAGTGCCCTCCCACCACCTGCCAACAACAAAAGCAGGTCCCCTCACTTCCCTCTAAAAGCAGGGAGATTTACGTATTTTTAGCATATCATAACAATAAAATAAAAGAATAATAAAAGAGTGTGTTCCTCCCTCCACAATCATTGAGATCCAGAGGTATTTCATTCTGCAAAGGGCTTTTATAGAAAAATAAAAATTGTTTGCAGAATGCTGCAAGAAAGCCCAGAAAATTAATATCCTCTGGAAGAGGAAGGAGCTCAGAGAGCTTCAGCCAAAGCGAGTAGTGGGCAGAGACATGTCAACTGCACAGACCTTACAACCCGTTCTCCAAAAGCCTCTCCCTAAGAGCGAAATCCAGAAGTTCTCAGTACTCAACAGGACCCTCTTCATGAATCCGGGGAGTGAGGAATAGGTGAACAGGAACATTCCCTTAAATCTCATCAGGAAACAATTCAGAGCTCAAATTCCCTCCTAACCCCTTACAATGTGGAAGGACACACCTTGGAGAGGTGCCATCACCCCTTCCAGCAGCAGCAGGAGAAATCACCATGATCCCACAGCTCCCAAACCATTCCAGGGTGGCAGCCACAGCGATGGAGCCATGTCCTGCTGCTGGCACTGCCCCTTCCTGCACTCAGCTCCAGGAAGGGTTTGGCACGTCGGGAAGCTTGGCCACGATGGATCCCCAGGCTCAGCTGAACACTCCCACCCAACAGCCCAGGCCAAGCACCTTCAAGCACATGAGCAAGACAGAGCCCAAGGGGCCTTGTAACTGAGCCAGAATTTGTCTGGCTGCACACAGCTATCAGGGGTGAATTTAAACCCAACATCTTTGCCCTAAGCAGAGATTTCTGCAATCAGATCCCTCCAACATGCACCTATAGCTGGTACCTCCAGTCTTTCAATAGCTGTGTCCTCATGGCACGCTGGGAAAGGGACAAGCTCCTGTTTAAATGCTGACACACGGAAAGAGACTGTGCAGCCCTGTCCAGAAAAGACAAATCAAATCTGGTTGTCACAAGTTTGCTGCTTCTACCACAAAGGCCCTTCTTCTACTCCCTCTTGTCTCCCTGTCTTCAGCACACAGGGAATTCCACACCATCAGCCTCATCCAGATAACAGGAGACAGTGAAGCCTCCTCCCAGGTTCTAAAATCTTGAAAGCCAAACAACACTGATTTCTCCCCTTATTCCCATCCCACCATAAGGGATGACTCCCCCAACTCCTCCATCAAGTACAGACCAAAGTCACTCGCTAAGTATTTGTGTCCCTGTTTTTCTGCCAAGGAAGGTTTGTGTTCATCCCTGAGACAGCTCAGAGCAGCTTGGCTCTGTGCTGCTCCACAGCAGCTAAAGCATTATCAGCTTAGAAGGTGGCTGCAGGCAGGGACAGAAAATCAGCAGGAAAAGCAAAGTCTATCCCAGAACTCCTGTCCAGCCTCAAATTGACTCCCCAGTCCTCCACTTCCTTCCTACACTACATGACTCTGGGGACGAGGACATGCACAGGCAGGATACCCTGACTTGTTCTATTGACTTACTTAATTTTTTAAAAGAATATATTTATCTGTTCCTCTCTGGAAACCAATCATCCGCTGCTCCTTGGCCCTGCTGCTCCCTGGGAGCGGTGGCCCTTTGATGCCTGGCAGCCTGGCTGATCTCAGCAGATCTTTTGAACTCACTTCCATAATCACTGCCTGGAGCGAGTTCTTCCCACGCAACTTGCTGCTCAGTGAATCACAGCCAGTGATTTTCCTGTCTCCAGGAACCACGCAACACTGAGTTGGGATGAGTTCTGTTCTCCCTTTAGCAGGGAGAATAAGGAATTATCACAAAAGCCACTCCTGTCCCCACAGGACACTGGCATTATCTGCGCCAAGACCGGCAGTTCCTGTTCTTGCCCCAACATCCGTTCCACCACCAAGGCCGGTTCTTCAGGGAATTTATTTCCACATGTCAAGATATCAGTTCCTCAAGTTCCTTACAGACTTGGAGTCACGAGCAGCCTCAGCTGCCACACACGAGGCTACAGAGACACCGCCTTTTTTAGTGCCCAGGGCCAGGTGTACACTAAGTTCCTAAATTTCAGTTCTGGCTGTGCACAGCCATATCAGGGAGTTCATCTGTGAGCTGAGACACCTTTCCAACTCCTCAAGGCAACAGAGGGAAAAACAGCAGTCCAGAAGGATAATCCTGCAGGAAGGACCCAGCTCTGTTTGCAGAAACCCTATAAACCAGAGGGGACAAACCCACACAGCACTGATCACCAACCAGAGCTGTAGACCAGCCACACAGGCTGGCACACACAACAACAGAATTTGGCAACTGCACAAAGTATCAATTTAAAAAGGTATTTAAGTCTATGCTAGAGAGGAAAGACAACAACTTACTGGTTTCACACTGTTCCCAGTTCCACAAGAAGACCCAAGGGAGGGCCAGAAAGGAGCAAAGCCTGACATTGCTGGGAGGCTCTACAGTCATGCACCAGAGCCTGGGAAGCACATCCCGGGCCTCACAGCAGCAGGAAGGCAGGAAAACAAGGGCTGCACCACAGATACTGCACCAACATCACAGCAAGCACCTCCAAGGGAAAGCCAGGACAGCTCAGGGACACTCAGCAAGCAGCTATTCCTCAATGACCAGCAGCTCCAAACAGACTCAAGCAGGTATGGACACCCATTCAGGCTGGAGTCCACACAAAGCAGGCATTAGGCAGAGGCTCAAACATTATCAGCACAAAACACAGCAGCCTCTGTAGCCAAGCCCCTGGGCAGAGGGGTTTTGGTTGCTTTTTTATAAATCTCTCAACCTGTCAGAGACTGAATGCAGGACACCAGCCTCCCAAAAACAAGAGAAACTTCTCACTGCAAGTGGCTGATGTGGAAGGGGCAGAGGCAACAGCTCAGAGACACATCTGAGATGCTGATTTCATGGAGGTGGGATAGGAATTGAGGGCTGGAAACACTCATCTGTTTTTAAGAGTAATTCTTTTTTGGTGTGTTTCATTCCTGTGGATCTGTTATTCTAAAGCATTTCACTGCTTTTGCATGAAAACAGGTTCTCTGGCTTTTCTAAGTTCAGAAACTCCTGCAACTTAGTGCCACCCAACCAGGAGACACAATCCTCCACCTGTGACACTACAGTGTGGTTGGGAGGCCAGAAAGAAAAGAAGCCATGAGAACATGGCAAACAAGGAACTGAGATCCACTCCCAGACAGCCACCTTGACAATTTAGGTGAGTGAGGAAGAGCTGGGATGAGTCCTGCAGTCCATTCTGCAGGAGACATCAGCCCCCCTGTGTAAAGCCAGGGTTTGGCATCACTCAAATCAGTGGAAATTTGGCTCTGGCTTCCCGAGGAACTGAACTGAGCCTCTGAATGAAGGGACCCAAGCTCAGTAGGATGCAAAGCAACTCATGTCCCAAAGGCAGCGCTCAGACTGAAGCCGAGAGGTGAGCAGGTGAGCGAGTGAGCAGGTGAGCAGGCTCCTTCCCCTCCTCCTTACCTTCGCAGCCGGTGCTGTAAGTGCTGGTGCTGCCGCGTTATAAGGGCACTTTCCCACACGGGGCCACCGGGACTGCTCCTATACCAGCCCACGGCCGGGTGCCCCGGGTAGGGCGAGCTACCGAAGCCATGGTCCGACTCCGTCTCTGTGGCCAGCGATGAGGCAGAGCTCCCCATGGTTCCCCCCTGCCCAGGCCACGCTGAGATTGAGCCTAGGTTAGGTCCAAGCCAGTGGCATGGGCAGCTCGGGTGGAACGGGTGAGGCGCTGCGGCATAGGCTGCTGCAAAGATCCCAGCACGCTGGAGAAAGGAAGGTCGGTTCTGATCAGAGTTGGAAAAAAAACAACAAACAAACACAAAGAAAGGGGAAAAAAGGAAAGAAAAAGAGAGAAAGATAAGGTATGATTTCAGCAACAACCCTTCAGTTTTAAAGCCTATCAATGCATGCTCTGATCAGGGTCCCCATCCCAGAGCTCACTGGGATGGGAAGGGCTGTGTCACTGAATCCAGCTTTTGCTGCTGGAGATGGGGAATGTGGGAGCTCTAGAAAAGGCTCCCCCCAAGTTAAGCACCAGGAGTTCCCAGGCACAGGGAAGCACAGCAGAACCCAGCACAAAGCCCTTCACACGTGGGAAAGAAGCAGAAAACAGGACAAGCCAGGCCCACCTGGAGCCCAGGGAAGAACTGATGGAGGGAAGCACAGCAGAACCCAGCACAAAGCCCTTCACACGTGGGAAAGAAGCAGAAAACAGGACAAGCCAGGCCCACCTGGAGCCCAAACTAGCAGCCCTTGGGGACTACACACACCAGGTTAGTCTGGGCTCTGACTGGCACATCAGTTTTAGCGACTCAGCCACAAGGACTGGATGGCTTGTGCGCTTACATGTAAAATAAAATACTCCTCTTTTCCTGTTTCCCACTAATACCCCAGTAGGACTGGAACTGGACAGACTGGGGATCTGCACAAGTATTTTCTGTGACTATTTACTTTCAGCCCAAGGCAAGTTTTAGCTGATCCTGAGCATGCCCCAACCCACAGAAGCAGGTCTGGGGCTTTGCTCCTCCTTTTCTCCCTCTCTCTTTTCTACTTTTCGGAATTTATTCTTCAAGCATCCTCACAATTAAACTCCAGAAACATTTCACGTCCTTGGTATTAAAAGAAGTTTAAACACACGTCTCTCCTTCAAATGAAAAGGCAGGACAATCTGGATGCATGTCAGGAGCAATGGATCAAGGTAGCATTTAAAAGAGCAAAAAAGAAGAAACAAGGAAGATGGAAAAATTAGTACAGCTGAGCTTATTCAATTACCCACCAGGATTTAAGGAGATGAATGAACCACAGAAAGACCTTTGCGAAGAAACTACTTTTGCCGTAAAAAGGCTGAGATGAGGAGTACTAAAATACAGCTTTTCAATCCCAGGATTGATCTAAGGGATCAAGAAAGGCCTTGATAGATAATAGACTCTCAAAAGCAGCAGCTCAAGGAGTAGGTGCAATTTTGCTACAAGCTCAATACCAGAATGTGCCTGCATTCAGTCATTAACTGGAGAATGTTAACTGCTCTGTCAGGGTCTCTGTGGCCTGCAAAGCCAGGATGAACAAAATAAATCTGAAAAAAGCCCAAGACCACAGTTTTCCCTACCTCCTCCTTGTTTTAATTGGGCTGCCTCCCTGCTGTGCATCAGCCCCACATCCCCACTACCCAACAGCAAGGTTTCACCAAATTCTGCACAGCCAACCAAAGTGGATCCCTGCCACATCCCATCGAATTTCCTGCTATTCAAGCAGTTAATTTGTAACAAATCTGATTTTCCGGCTAAATGAGAGGCGAGATGCGAGGGAAAGAGCACTTCCAAGTATCATCAGCTCAGTCTATCTGGATACATCAGTCCTCTCACACCTGTGGTGTCTCTGGCTCTTCCGCCCCGTCCCAGGAGCCCTATGTGCTCCAGCAGCAAAGGCACAGGGGATGCAACTCTGACACCTACTAGAAGAACAAACTGTCTCTTACCTCAAAAACTCAGGTTCTATCATGATAAAATAGGTAAGTAAAGGCAAGGTGGGTAGAACAGCTCCTCACTGTAGGCTCACCTACACTTCCTCTGTAGCCCTTCTTACAGAGGAAGGATGTCCAGGCCTCAGTAGCTTTTTTCCCCCTTGAGTTGGGTTGAACTGCCACATAAAGCAATTCCACAGCCTGGTTCAAGACCACTTCCTCAGGCTGGTAAAGCAGAACCCTTTGCTTCCTCCTGCTGCCCATGGAAACACCAGTTTTAGCTCATCCCAAGAGGAGACAGACATGCCTGCTGCCCGCATCGCTGCTGGCTCCCAGCGTGGTGCCGCTCTCCCGGCCCATCTCCTCCGCCAGCTCCACACTGGGAGCCAGAACAGGCTGCTCCGCTCTGCAGGGAGGGGAAAGGCTGGGAGCCCTGCTTTAAAACCTGCATTAAAACCCACGGTGGGTGGAGTTGGGAGAGGAAGGGAGCTATAAATAGCTGGAGGATAACCCAGCTAAGTCGGAGTGATCTCCGAGACTGTCTGGTCTAACTGGGCTGCTTGGCTGTGAGTGCTATGTGAAATCGGATTTCTCCAGGCAAAGCAGTAAATCTTTCTCCTCAGGGTCATCCCTATGGCAGGTGAGAGCAGCCAATGAATGATATTGAAGGGGGAGCGTTGACCAAAGGTGGGGAGAGGGCGAAGCAGTCTCAGAACAGGAGTGGCAGCAGCATTACAGCTCAATGCAAAGCACGTACGTGCTCACCACGCTGAGCCCCGAAACGCCTTTTGCCAACACTAAGCAAATGAGGAGCCTCCAAGAAGTCAAGGTGAGAATGGAAACTGCACTCCAGAAAGGGAAGGGGTCAATTAAAGAAGAAGAAGAAGAAAGCCTCTCTGGAAGCACTCAGCCTTATTTTTAGGAATTTTTGCCACTGAGCAGGGAGATGCCACAGGAGATGACCTGCAGGCACGTGGCTGAACAGCGAAGGCTTCAGTCACTAAAAGGGAGCAAACTGCCAGGAGTTCCTCTGTCTTGGCAGGAGGAAGCAGGATTTTTCCTCTAATTAACAAAGCACTGCTTCCACCTATCTAATCTGGAGAGGAAGCAACAATGTGAACAGATTGAAGTGTCTTGAGAAGGGTGGATCTCACTCATGGAAATTAACAGTTAAGCACCTTAGCAAGATGCTGAGTTTGGATTTTGGTTTTCTGCCCCTCGCAGCTGCAATAATTACCAGGTTTGAACTGATGCTGTGTAACTGCTCCCAAAATATCACTTCCAAAATGAAACCAGGTTTTGATCTCGCCATCCCCAAGCCACTTACAGCCGCTTACCCTGATCTGGGGTACATGATGCAGACCCTTCCTCAAATTCCCCACCAGACCCTGGGCAGCAGGCATGTACAGCATGCGCAGGACAGCAAAGCCGTCCCATGGAGCTCCTCCTGCTGCCAGGACAGCAAAGCAGCTGCCTGGCTGCTTCCACATAACCTTATTCCTCCACACCAGTGAGCAGTGCTGACCCTTTGGGCCCCAGCTCTCGTGTCACAGCAGAGCAGGCAGGAAGGGTGGGACCTACCCAACCCCCTTTCCTTCCCTCCAGTTTCAAAGGAGGTTTTGGCTCTGAAAAGAGAAGGAGGAAAGAAAAAAAGAAAAAAAAAAAAAAAAGAAAAAAAAAGAAAAAAAAGAGAACTAGCCCATGTCTTTCAATGCATCTAGGAAGTTGCAGGATCAACTTTTCCTAGCATCAGCCCCAGGCTCTTCCCTTTTGCATGCAGCAGGAAGAAGAGACAGAGGTCCCTGGAGCTGCTGCAGCCACTGAGGAAACTAGTGAAGCAGACTCACCCCAGCTGGTCCCACGTGCAGCAGCCCCTCTGTGATGGGATCCCCCCACACTCCTTTTCCTAGTAATTTACTGATCCATGTGGCACAAGCCAGCTTTGCTCCTGCTTGAATTTTCCAGCCTCTCTTGGTCCTCAGCCTTGGAAACTCAGGGACAAGACTTTGCCACTTCATTAATTCCTCCACTCCCCCAGCCTATAAATCAAGTCAATTCTGACCTACTCTGTTGCTCCAGGGAAGATCCAGGAATGAAAATACCATCAGACATACTGAACTCCAGACAGCTCTGATCTGAGGTGAGGGACAGCAGCTGGCCCAGGAGAAGGCTCACCATGTATCTGAGGGAAATACATCCCTCAAAGCTGTGCTCAGAGGAAGCTGCAGGAGACTTTCTTCTAAGATTGAAGCTGAAGTACCAGTCCTTCTCCTCCCTCTGCTGTGTGAGCTCCTCTGCCTGGCGGCTGACTAAGATCTACAGAATGTCCTGAGTTGGAAGGGACCCATGAAAGGATCATAAGTCCAACTCCTGGCCCTGCACCAGGACTCAACAATTCCACCCTGTGCCTGAGAGCATTGTCCAAACAGCCCTGGAGCTCTGGCAGCCTGGGGGCCATGACCATTTCCCAGGGGAGCCAGATGTGCTGGGACCTGGTACCACCGTCACCAGCAAAGGAGGAGCTCTCTGCCTTCGGTGCCATGTAAGCTGCTGCTGGCAGGGAGAAGCCAGGGCTCCTGAAGAGCTCTCACTGTCCAGTGCCCACACACAGCCCTGGAGGAGCAGCCTCCTCTCTGGGGACTGCGGGATGTGACTCACACCCTCAAACACCAAGGAGCTCAGGGACAGCTGGAGCAGCTGTGTGGGGGCATCAAGCTGGAGGAGACCACTTCAGACATCCTGAAGAAATGGCCAACCCTTGGCCTCCCACCAATCCTGCCTCCATGCACAGCAGATCTCCCCTGAAGGAGGCACACGCTCAGGGAGGCCAGGGTAAGCAGGGAATTGTGTGCAGGGCTGGGAAGGTGCATAGCACGAGATGTGGCAGCCTAAGAAGGTTATAAAGTCCCAGAGCAGGTTGGGATACCTAAGGATGCAGAGGGGAGTGTCTGATGGTGTTATGCTAGCCAAGGAAGGGAAAGGAGCTCAAGCATTTGTATGATCTAGCCAGCCCCCAGCTCCAGGCAGGATGGCAGGACCTGAGGACGTGCAAAACCAGGCACCAGCACCAAGAAAAGCATGGCTGGAATTCACCAAGCTGAGATGACCCTGAGAAAAGAAGTAGCCCCAGGAGAAGAAGGGAAAAATCCTCTCTTCTTCCAAAAGGCAGCAGGGAAAGAGCAGACAAGCAACAAGACACCCACCTTAGGCAGACACAGCACTGAAATCCAAGCTGCAAACGAGAGCTCCACGGCTCAAGTGCAGCAGAAGCAAGCGAGCTAGAACACTCTGGGCTGAGCAGGTGTCGTGCACACAGCTGGGGACAAGACAAAGTTTTGCTGTTCTTTCTCCCTGCCCTCACCTGCCAAGCCAGCCCAAGTGCTGCAGTCTTGGCAGGAAATGAAGGTGTCAGCAAGTTCCAATTCCTTGCAAAGCTTCTAGCAGGGAGGGGTGGGAAGGCAGCCCCAAGGACAGACTGAGGCAGGGGCATAATGGGAGGGATGGGACAGTGGTTGGCACATTCAGCTGGGATGAGGGAGGCTTTTCCAGCCCTTGTGCTCCACACAGAGCTCCTCAGGAAGCTCTGCCTTACCTGCCAGGGCCAAGGAGTCTTCAGGTGTGCAAGGCAGGAGGATGACAGGCAGTGTGCAAGCACTGCAGATGGGAGGACATAGAAAAGGGAGAGAAAGGTGAAACTCACCCACGCAAATTTTTGTTCTGGGGCAGAAGGCTGACGGAAGAGAGTCAGGAAACTGAGGGGATACGAAGCTTTAAGTGAGCTGTTTTCCATGTCTTGGTGAGAAATAAGAGCAGTACACCACTTGCAGAGATATCACTAGCTGAAGTGAACTGTGTGGAAGCAGATTTACAGATGGACTACTAATGAGGTAACAAGATAATTGAACCTGGAGTCCTAGACCAGCACAGAACAGGATCTCACACTCCACGCTACAAGATTCAGAACAGCAGCACGTGTCTCTGGCCACAGATACCAACATGCAAAGGCAAGCTTGAGGGTCTTTGCCTTCTTTCAGCTGCCTTGAAACTGGTTTTGGCCCAACTTTAGCCCAGAATAAAGTCACACAGAGCAGCTGAATTGGGCTAAGCTGCATTTAACGCCAAGCACTGACTCTTTGTAAGTATGCAGGCAGAGGAAGGTGTGTCTGATGCGTGAAGTGAAAGATTGATAGGAAAAGTAGATGTATTGCAGAGCCAGCTTAGCTACAGAGCAACTACCATCAAAGTCTGAACAGTTTCCTCTTCTCCCTTGCACTGGACACTCTAAACCAGTGACAGAAATCCAGGGAGCTACTGGAAATCTATCCTGGTCACTTTGAGAGAGGGGATTACACAGATCTGAAAGGGCAATCGGCATCTTAATCACAAGCTGGAGGGAGAAAAAGAGGAGAAGCAGGGAGGATTTCTAAAATAAGGGTTAACTTCAAACCTCATCTCCACTGACAACTGCAAAGCAGTTTCTGAATGAGCGTGAAAAAACAACAAGGACACTGCTGCAGAAGGGTCTGAGTGCACAGACGTTTAAGGAAACCCACACAAGGAAATCCCTCCAACCCCAGTGCTCTATTAAGTCAATTAACACTGCTCCAGTGAAGTGCAACGAGCCGCATGTATCCCGCAATTCCTGGCCAATTGTGGGTGACTCCGGAGCTCACCATGGCATGGGTGGGCTGGCAGGGCCCTCTCAGCACCAGCAGCAAGGAAATGCCACAGAGAGACTCACAGGGGAAGGAACAAAACAACACAAGGCACAGCATCCAATCCCGGGAAGCTTTACCAGCAGATCTCATTTCTAGATCTTTTCCTCCCCGTGTTTATAATCCTTGCAGCAGAGTTCTGCCATCCTACTCGGCTCACAGGCTGCCCCAGCTACAAAAGATGTCAGGCTGAAAAATCACCTCGACAGACTGCCTGCTGAGACCAGTTGCATTATAAAACCAGGAAGCTCTTGCCTGCCTGCTCCCAATATGCTGTGGATTTAATGGGAAGGAGCATACGCAGGGATGCTTTGCAAGAAGAGCACGCACATGGGACTCTTGCCAGGAAAAATGCATCTTGAGTAACACATGTGCTCTTAGTTTCCTCTTTTTTCAGAAAGGTTTAACTACACTCTGAGCTACCCAGCAGCAATAAACCACTTTTTTCCCCTCTTTCTCACTTATAGCAGAGTGTTGCTTGGTAAACAGCAGATCTTCCTGTCTGAAGCTGTGCCAGCCTGTGCTGAACAGAACTGTTGTTATTGCACATTCACAGCTAGAGATAAACATGAATAAGAGCCACGAGTAAGAGCCAGGCACTGGTTCTTCAATACACTGCTTTATCAGGTTCACCTTGATTCAAATGTTTCTGACATCTCTCCCTCCTGAAGAGGCAAGATGGCACAAGTAGCAAAGACAAACAAAAAAGAAGACAGAAATGACAGCAGCATGGAAAGTGCTCTTCTGTACTTGCTAACGTTCACAAACCGTGCAGCTCACAGCTCCACCTGCACCTGAAACACTCAAAAGCACAACAAGGAAACACATGGGCACAGGCAACCCAAGCTGCCCAAATGGGAAAACAAAACAGCCTTCAGCACAATTATCAGGACAAATCTCCATCCAGAGCCACAACTGCTGCAGGACATAAAGGTTACAGAGAACCAGGGAAGGAAAAAAATGTGCAAGTCATCACCTCATCTGCAAGCTAACACTCTGCAATGACACAGGCACAACAAACCAATCCAGGAAAAGTGGACACTGGAAGTGTGAGGACAGTTTCTAACCTTTCCAAGAGCAGACCTCTGGACCAGCTGCTCCAGAAGCACTGGGGAAAAAAGCACAGCATGAGTTCCAACAACTAGTTCCTGGACAAGTTCATGACCTGCATGAGATGACTGCCCATCTTCAGCAGCATGGAACTGGACTTGATGACCCATGAAGTTCCTTCCTCCCAATCACTCAGCAACCCAAATTCATAGAGGCCCAGACATAGCACAAACACAAGGTCATTCCCAAAAGGACAGCACGGATTGTATCTTCAGATCATGCTAAGTTGACAGATAAGCGGATGAAGGGCTGGCCACTGCAGAAGGGAGGGAAGAGAACTGCAGCAAGAAACAGTCACAGCCAGTGAAAACTCAGGGCACAGACTTGGAAAGCAAAGTCTGAGAGGCAGGAGGTGGAGATGTCCCCTGAGCACACTGTCCTCAGACACTCCAGTCACAGCTTTAATTCTAACACAGATTAGACAGACAGTAAATATGTCATTTCCCAAGACACGTCCAGTTGCATCCCTTCCTAGATACAGCTCCAGTCCTCACTGCAGTGCCTCACTGCAAGCCACACAGGCAGCAGCACCTGGCTGTCTCCTTCTGCCATTTTAATGCAATTTGGCCTTCCCTGGCTTTCATCAGGCACCATGTCCCAATTTCCAACCAACTGGCCTAGATTTAAGCCAACACATCTCTAGCTGTGCCTCAGGCAAGTGCAGAGGTGGAAGAAGCCTGTCAGACAATGGTGCCATTTGGCATTTCCATCACAAACAACCAAGAGATAAAAGCACAAGAATTCCTGAGAGCTGCTCAAGAGGCTCCTGCCTTCCCCAGAAGCACAGGGAACGGGGAGAGAACAGGGAGGTGGGACAGACTCAAGGGGCAGAGAGGAAGTTCCTTGTCTAGAATCATAGAATCATACAACGGCTTGGGTTGGAGGGAACCTTAAAGCCCATCTCCTACCACCCCCTGCCACCTTCCACTAGACCAGGCTGCTCCAAGTTCCATCCAAGCTGGCCTTGAACACTTCCAGGAATGGGGCAGTCACAGCTTCTCTGAGCAACAGGGAAGCACAACTCAGCACAATCATTTAATGAGAAAGCATTACTGCTTACCATCTCTCCACCTCCAGATGACACCTGAAAAACACATCAATCCTTCTGTACACTGATGTGGCAGCCCCGCCACTGCTTCTGTTAGGAGATTATACTGTATTGAAAATATAGGTGTGGAATAACACCTGGTACAAGGAAGTGATACAAACAAAACAGCGCCTGAGACCACCATAACCCTCCCCTCCCCTCACCAGAGTAGTTCTACTGGCTCACTGTCTCCATCACAAGTGGCTCCTCTTCAGCTACACCAGTAGAGCTGGAATTGTAGGATGTGTTCAATTACACACACCTTAAGCAATATTTTCTGGGAACAGTCATTTGAACAAACACAATGGTCACGTGAGGAAAAGGCTGTACTCTGAAAAGGCTGAAACACAATGCAGATGGTTTGAGTAATGGTGGAGCAAAGTCAGCCAGCCATGCGAGGTACCTCCAGCACGGAGAGGGAGCTGTGCTTTATCCAAGGGCTGCTGGCTGCATCCTGAACCAAAAGGGCAGATGGAGAGGAGATCATGTTACTGGAGTCACTCCTACATGCCTTGCAAGACACATCCACAGGCCTGAGCCTTGTGTGGTGCTGCAGACCCCCAGGCTCCCCTTCAGCAGGCTCTGCTTGCTAAGACATGGCAAGGTCAGGCAACAGGAACAAGGGCAGGAGCTTTTGGAAGACATTCCAAGGCTGCATCAAAACAGATCCAAGAGCAGGAATGCCACCTCATCCCTCTCACCCACGTAATTACCAGAAGCCCTGGTAAAGATTTGACCAACACCTGCCTGGTGACAGTCACCACCCAAACACCAGAGCGCTCATGGCCCAGCTTCACTGACCAAAGCCATGAGAGGTTCCTGCAGACCTTCTGCTGTGGCTGGCCATCAAAAACACAGAAAGATTCCAGCTAGTCCATAAACAACCAAGCAGACCAGATGGGCCACCACACAGCAAGTGTCAATCTGATTAATCCAAAGCCCCAACCTGGATGAGGCCACGTCAACCTGGGTCATTTGAATCCAAGGACAACACCATCACACACTGCAAATGTATCCTGACAGTCCAAGCTCAGACTGGCTTCCCACCACCTCATCCTGCCTCCAGAGCCCAGATTCTGCATGCCCAGGCTGACAGCAGCCCAGCCACATAAGGCACAACACAGTCACCTTTCTGTCCCAGTGGGCTGGGAACTGTCACATCTCTGTGGTTACTGCAGGCAAAGCTATGCAGAGTTTCTTCATTTACTGCACTTGCACTGCCTCAAACACACCCTGGGACAGTCATGCAGTTTCCACTGCTTAAGACTGCAAGGTGCTGGAAGACCCCGCAATTTCTCTCCCACTCTCACAGTTCCTTCTTCACCATGAGAATACCAGAAGACATTGGTATCCCCACCCATTTGAGTACATAGCCTTGACAAAGACAGCATGGAAACACTCAAAGGAGGAATTCAAACAAAGAAGAAAGACAAGAACGAGAGGCATGAGAGACACGAAGCAGGGTCACTGTGCTCACAAACCAGAGGAGAGAAGGTCTCCTTCCTTCCAGCCCCTCCCAGCCCAGCCCAGCACCAGCTGAGTCAGAAAAGCCTCTCACCCAACACAATTCCTGCTTGGCAGGTCCAGTGCCAGTCGCTGTAGGGTCAGCCTGGTGTCCCTGGTCCCGAGCGGCCGCTGCTGGCACCCGCTGAGTGGCCCGTCTGGAGGAGCATGCTAGAAGGTCCCTGCACCAAGCACTGAGAGCACACCAAGCCTGGAAGGAGCGGCTGCTGTCCCAAGCTGCTGGACAGAGAGTGAAAAAAGCCACATAAGAACAGATGACTGCTGAGACTCCAGGGCCATTAGCATGGCACCAGCAGAGACAACCAACCTCACATTTTTGGTCCCTCAATCAGCATCCCCTTGAACTCCAGCTCGCAGAGCTTCCCATGACATCCAGCTGGAGCTTGGTCCCTCCTGTAGACAGCTTTTGGGTCAGCTCAGACTCTTCACTCGTGCTCTCAGAACCTTTGGCCGTGACTTTATAGTTCTGTGCCCACCACTGGCCTCACTCCCTGCCAGCGGCCACTGCTCAGCATCCTGGTGGGAGCTGTCATCAGAGCAGGGAATGGCACACCTCGGGAGCACAGCAGGATGGCATGGAGGAGGACTCTGGACAGCTCTCGACAATTAGCAACAGGGCAGGATCTCCCGAGGGTCCGGATGGGAACGCAGCGAAGTCTGGTGGGGCACGCTGCCTGAATGTTCAAATACAGAAACAGATGTTAATTACTCTGTATAGCCAGGACATCATTACCAGCTACATCTCCTGGAGATTCTGAAGTACGAATTCCTCTGATTATGCCAAACATGCCCATCCCACCCCCAGAAGCCATGACGTTTGAGTAGTTGCCTCGGCAAACCTCCCTCCTCTGAGATATTTCCCCTTCCTCCTTCATACTCTCTGCTCTCAAAACAACCTGTTTTAATGAAATTCCTGCTTTGGGAAAGTGCTGTCTCCTTTGGGATGGGCTTTTAGCAGATGGAGGCAACAAGAACCCTTGCCCACAAGTGTCTAGCCCTCCAGCACATTCTTACTTCCTCTATTTTAGGTTGGGGAGGGAGAACAAAAATAAGGGTTCAGCTGGCATCATGTCATCAGTGAGCCTCTGCAGCAGCATGGCAGAGCAAGAGACCCCATTCTGGCCCCTCACCTTGCTCACAATCCCCACAGCCACATCATCAAATGCAGCGTGATACCCCTGGGGTAGGTGATGGTGAACTCACAAAGAGCTCTCCTCTTCCACCACTCCCCAGCACTGACAATTCCAGATAATGGGGAAAAGACACCCTGTGGTGAACACTTGGACAGGTGCTGCTAACGGGACCAGAGCAGCAGAGGGAGGATGTACAGAATGGGCAAGGAACACCACTCAGGGACCAGTAGTGACTAAATAAGGGACTCATTCAGGAACCCTTCAGGTTCAAAAGGATCATTCTGATCCTTTTAGCCCAAGGGTCTGTGCAGCTACACAGGGAATTCCAGGCCCCCAGCACCTCCAAGGCACTCACTGAGCTGCTCCCGCACTGAAAGGCAGGAGATTCAGGAGAGCTAACGAGGGAGTGAGACCAACACCAGCGGACAGAGCACCTCCCAAGTGCCACATCACATTATTATCCTTGCACATACCATGGGATAGGAAGGGAAAGCACTCAGCACCCAGCAGCTCAGCGGATACCTGCTGGGCAGGGCTGGAATTCCAAGGACTTCCCGAGCTCTGCCTGCTGGCCAGAGTCTGCAGGAAGCAGACTGACAAGGGGCAAGCTGGAGAGCAAGACCTTGACCACATTAGTGCTGCAGCCTCTGTGGATTGTGGATGGCCACAGGAGAGGACAAGGTTCAGCACACAAAGACCCTGGTGCTGTACTCCTACTTCCATGGAACAGCACAAACACAGGAGATCTCCTGCCAGCAAAGTTGTCCATGAGTAACTTTCTCTGCAAACCTTTTTGTCACAGGAGCAGAAGGACATAGGTTGGGAAGCTGCCTGTGATATCCCCAGTAAACTGAAATCACCTGGGCTGGGACTGGGAACAAGATGCTGGAGGGGAAACTTTGGTGCCACTGGAAGAATCACATTAGAAATGCAGCTGGGCAGCATCACCAGAGGAAACAACAGCTTTTTTTAAGGTCTTGGTCTCTATTTCACCAAACTGAGAATGCATTGATAACCCTGAGGTTTGGCAAGGGCTCCTCGTGCCAGGGCTGGGGCAGGACACCAGCTCAGTCCCCTGACACAGTGTCACAGTCACCATCCCTGATGCTGAGTATGCTCAGGCCCACAGCATTTCCTACAAAAGGGGCCGCACTGCAGGAACAGAAAAGCTCTTTCTTTTTTTATGAACACTCATTAGAGTTTACACCGTTGGCAAAGTGTGGAGGCACGCATTTGTGGAGGAACAGAGACATGGTTCCAACACTGGTTTTAATGTGCAAGCCTAAAGACTCGGCTTCAGTTTTTAGAAATCAAACTTGATCATCTCAAGCTGGCAAAAATAGCCCCACATTCCCTTGAGTTATTTTCTTTTCAAATAGGTAGGGTACAGCACAATAGCAAATATCAGCAGTTATGTATTCAACCTCCAGAAACCCAACGGGCCAATTCCAGCAACCCACGGCAGCTTTGCAATCCTCCCTGATCTATTTGCTGGAGTTAGTCTGAAAAGCAGGCTGCCCCCGAGCCATTCAGCAAACTCCACGTCCCGCTAATTACATCAATATAAATGTATTATCTTGGCTGTCAAACCCGGGCTGCCTGAACAGGACAAGGCTCTGCCATGGAAATGCAGGAAAACAATTGCTCTTTCTGCTGGTGACACATTTCTCTGGATCCTATTTCCTTGCCAGGGCTCCCCCTTCTCCCTTCTGCCCAGGCATCAGGGCACCAGCATTTTTTTCTTCCAGAGCAAGAGGAAATGGCACACAAAAACCCTCCTCATCCTTTAAGCAACTGAACACAAACGAATTTTGGGAACACCACCGGCATTTCCTATCAGCCAACCTGAGAGCTGCCAGCACACAGGGAAGGGAGCTGTGAGGGCAAGAGTTAAATGTTTCTCGTGAGCAGGCAGCAGCTCTTCTGCCTCTCTTGGCTTCCTCAGCTGCCATTGCTAAATGTAAGGCAAGTGTCAACACTCCAAACAGCAAATGCGACAGAAATTCGGAGCAGCCTGCTCCTCCCTGCCCAGCTCAGTGACTGTGGCCTGGAGAGGAGGGAGCTTCTCAGGAAGGCTCCAACAACAACCAGCAAGGTTGAGGCGAACACAGGCAGATGCAGAGGCTTCCAGGGAGGAGGGAGGCAGCTCGCTTCACTCCAGAGAGTGGGATTATGATGGAAAATGAGGAGGAAGCCACTGACTCACCTGTCCCACCCGCATAAGCAGCTTTCCCACCGAAGGCTGCACTGAGTGCGACCTTGCTCAGAGCCCCAAGTTCCAGCAAATCAGGGTCTCACAAGGTTCTCCCCAGCTCTGGTGCTGGGAGAGAGCCATGGTGGCAGGACACTGGGCTAACACACACTTTCCAAATCTGCCTCCTCTGACCGCAGGCAGCCACAGTCCCTCACTCCAGCTTCCCTCTGCTTCATAAAAACCCCCACTTGGAGAAATGCCACAGGGTCTGGTCCTTCCCAGACCCCTCTGCTCACAGGAAGGGTCAAAACAAAGCCAGAAAAATTCAAGTCTGGATTCAGATGAAGCGGGAAGATGTGAGGAAAACAGCATTTTTCCACCTAGGAGCAGATGATGTTTCCACCAGCAGGGATCAGCACGACCGTGGACATACAGCACAGGCTGAGTCTCTCTCTAGATCTCACGTGCAACCAGTGCAAACTTGGAAAGCTCCCATAAAACCTCCAGGACAGAGGAGAGCAAAGTGTTTTCCACGAATTAAAGCCAACTGCACTCATCTGGCTGAGGGAACACCAGGCCCGTGGCCACTTCCCTCTGCAAAGCCAGCGGAATTCCGAACAAAGATAAAGGGTGCCCAGAGCAAAGATAAGGGGGGAGCAAGCCAGGAGAGTGAGGGGTAATCAGTGCATCTGCTGAGGGCATCCAGGCTCCTCTATGGGGTCACCCAGCCCTTCCGCCACCATGAGACAGCTCTGAGTCTGGGCACGACGCCCGACCTTTTTTACGTGCAACTTTAGCACTTTTGGGTTGTTTTCCAAGATTTATTCTGATTCAGGAGACACCGTGCCTGGCCCACGCCTCCAGTTCCCTTATGCATCAAGTCATCAGGCTAGAGGAGGCTGCTCTCCCTCCTGCCAAAGCAATCGGGCTTAGCAAACCCAGCCAGCCACATCAAACCTTCAAAGGGATCTCCAGCCATTCAACTCCTCCCAGAGAAGGGAGCAATGTTGGGTCTTGCCTTCTGCCTTCAACTGTTAAAGCCTTGGACACAAACAGAAGCTGATTCAACTTGAAATGAGTTAATACCCCCACATACATAAAATCAGGGTAATTTGAATCATGCCTCGGACAGGTTATGCTCAGACAGCTCAGCCCTGCTCTGGAGCACTCAGGAGCACGAGCCAGACTGTTCAGCAGGATCTCAAAAAATAGCCAGACAAAAGCTACCAGCAGACTCTCAGAGTCACAGGCGGCCAGTCTGTCACCGCAGGTCTGCTCCAGTTTAGGGAAGAGCACAGTCCTGAAGCACAAGTCCCTCCAAGTCCCAGGTGACAACATGCAAAGCGTGGCAAGATCTCTGCATTCAGAGCCACAAGAGCCACAGTCTGGGATATGCAGTCCTCTCTTCCACCTTGGCTCCCTCCAAACACATCTCCCAGTCTCCATCAGCTCTTGACCGACCCACAGCAGTGCAGCACTGTCCTACACCAGTGCCCCAGGCCACGAGCAGTGAGCAATTCCCACACAACCTTCTGTCCGACCGTGAGAACCCACCCAGCCGCATGCTGGGCCTGCAGGCCCATGGAGCGCCAAGCTTCAGTGAGATTCCTGGCTGAAACAACGCTCAGAGGAAACAGGATGACATTTCAAACACAACGTTCACATTATCCCATCTCCTCTAACAGGCCCACGGATGAACACCCTGAACAGTTGTTTCCTGTTGCTTGGGGGGATGTACCCCAGGAGTGGGGAGAGGAGAGAGCTCAGTAAATGGAAAGGCTGGCAAGTACAGAGCTTTTTCCATCCTCTAAGACTCCTGCATCCAGGATCTGGAGGTGAGATGCTTCAACTGCAGCTGAGCTGACATGCAGCAAAATCCAAGGGTCTTGATGAGACACTGGGACCCAACAGCCTTAGGATGTTCAAGACTCAAGGATAAGAGGCAGCCAACGGATTCTAAAGGGCAAACTCGCAGAGGCTTGAGAAACACTGCATAAAACCCTGCTCAGCCCCAGCACGGGTGACTAAGCTGGAGGTGAGAGTGAAGACCTGCAGGACAGGCAGCCTGGAGTGCTGGGGGCTCTGCCGTGCTCCAGCCCGAAGCCGGCACCCGGCGGTGCCCCAAACGGGGCTCTCCCGCCCGCGGGAGGAGCCGGGACCTGCGATCTCGCCGCGCCGGGCAAAGGCAGGTCAGGCACTGCAGCCTAACGCGGGCAGTCCCGGAGCCTGCCCGGCCCCCCCGGTGTTGCACGACCCTCAAGCCCGCTAAAACCCCTCCAGCTCTGCGGCCGGGCTGGNCCCCGTCCCGGCCGCGGGCGTGCGGCGCGGAGACAGCGCAGGGACCGTCGTGAATAGCGCGGCGGGACTACGAGCCCCGAGGGGCGCCGCGCGCAGGAAGCGGAAAGCGGCGGCCGAGCGGGGCACCGGGAGCGGCGGTTCGGGGCCGGGGAAGGCCCGGCAGAGCCCCCGGCAGCGGCAGTGGTTCGGGGCCGAGGGACCAGCGAGCTCCGGGCGCGCGGAGGGCGCGGGCCGCAGCGGCCGGTGAGGGGCGGCGGGGGCTGTGCGGTGGGCGAGGACTACGACTCCCAGCGTGCCTTGCGATCCGTGGGAGAGCGCCGACCCCCGGCCGGGTGTCGCAGCGCAGGTGGCGCTGGCCTCGGGGGCGGTGGGACCTGCCCGGGCTGAGGGTCCCGGAGGGTCCTGGGGCGTCTTGGCGTGTTCCGGGGATCCCGTGGCTCCGTTCGTCCGGGGTCGCGGTTTGGGAAAGGCTGGTGCGTGGCCCTGAACCCTCACACGGAGGCTCCGTGCGCCCCTGAGCGTCCCCGCCCGCTCCCCTGGAAGGCGCCGCCGTGAGGGCATGGAGGATCCGGGCGCTCCCTGTGAGGATCAGAGCCCGCGGCTGAGCCAGCCTGGGCAAAAGCCACTCGTAATTACAGCTCTTAATGACCTGGCGGCACATGAAGCGAAGGTGGAGCCGGCAGGGATCTGCTCGGCGCTGCGGGCGATGTGCAGCCGTGGTTCGGCGTGAGACAGCGGGAGCGGGGCCGGGCCGCGGCCCTCGGGCAGCTGCGGGTGGGGCCTGCACCCCCATCCAGCCTCGGCGTCCAGACCCACATCCCGACCCAGCCCAAGGCCAGACTCGTCGGGTTAAGAAGCACCTTCAAACCCTCCCACCGACAGAGATGAGAGCTGGGAGCAGTTCGTGCACTCTCCGTGCTGGGCTGCTCCCTCCCGGAGCCACGAGTGAAAATGGGGAGGGAGTCCCAGATGGGACCCAGCCCAGCTGGTCCAGCACACCCTGATGGGAAATCAGTGGTCGTTGTTCCAGCAAAAGCAGCATCATTTAAGACACCAGTCCTGGAGGGGGATTTGTGGCTGCTAAGTGAAAAGTAGCAGTAGGTAAAGAGGGAGAATGTTCTCTTTATGCTGTTGGATCCTCCCCAAAGGGCGCCTCAGGCTTTCTCTATGGGCAGTTGAGGAGTGCTGAAATGGCAAATGTTCATGAGACCTTCTGTAGGACAATGCAGGGGCCAAAAGCTGATGAAGAACTTGGGCTTCCTTTCGTCCCTCTGTAAAATGTGACTGCGAGTCATATCAACACATTTATTTGCAGACAGATCTTTTTACAGGCTGCAGACACAGTTCTGCCACGGTTCTTTGGAGTGGGCTAGGGGAGGAGCAGGCTCGTGCTGCCCTCACTCACAGGCAGGATTCCTGGTCTGGGGAAATTGAGAACTCAGTGCTCCAGCAGTGCCTGCGGAAGGCACAGAGCAGGTGTCCCCAAAATCAGAGGATCGTGGAATATCCAAAGCTGGAAGGGACCCACCAGAGTCATCAAGTCAAACTGCTGGCCCTGCACAGGACATNGGGCCGCCCTGGCCTCCAGCCCCCATCGGCAACAGGTGGTGCGGGGCGGCCCGGGGGCGGCCGGGCCCAGCCGGCGCCTCCGGCCGGGAGAG
>VWZV01007377.1:897093-979375 GCA_013397155.1 Irena cyanogastra
GCCAGCCTGGGCAAAAGCCACTCGTAATTACAGCTCTTAATGACCTGGCGGCACATGAAGCGAAGGTGGAGCCGGCAGGGATCTGCTCGGCGCTGCGGGCGATGTGCAGCCGTGGTTCGGCGTGAGACAGCGGGAGCGGGGCCGGGCCGCGGCCCTCGGGCAGCTGCGGGTGGGGCCTGCACCCCCATCCAGCCTCGGCGTCCAGACCCACATCCCGACCCAGCCCAAGGCCAGACTCGTCGGGTTAAGAAGCACCTTCAAACCCTCCCACCGACAGAGATGAGAGCTGGGAGCAGTTCGTGCACTCTCCGTGCTGGGCTGCTCCCTCCCGGAGCCACGAGTGAAAATGGGGAGGGAGTCCCAGATGGGACCCAGCCCAGCTGGTCCAGCACACCCTGATGGGAAATCAGTGGTCGTTGTTCCAGCAAAAGCAGCATCATTTAAGACACCAGTCCTGGAGGGGGATTTGTGGCTGCTAAGTGAAAAGTAGCAGTAGGTAAAGAGGGAGAATGTTCTCTTTATGCTGTTGGATCCTCCCCAAAGGGCGCCTCAGGCTTTCTCTATGGGCAGTTGAGGAGTGCTGAAATGGCAAATGTTCATGAGACCTTCTGTAGGACAATGCAGGGGCCAAAAGCTGATGAAGAACTTGGGCTTCCTTTCGTCCCTCTGTAAAATGTGACTGCGAGTCATATCAACACATTTATTTGCAGACAGATCTTTTTACAGGCTGCAGACACAGTTCTGCCACGGTTCTTTGGAGTGGGCTAGGGGAGGAGCAGGCTCGTGCTGCCCTCACTCACAGGCAGGATTCCTGGTCTGGGGAAATTGAGAACTCAGTGCTCCAGCAGTGCCTGCGGAAGGCACAGAGCAGGTGTCCCCAAAATCAGAGGATCGTGGAATATCCAAAGCTGGAAGGGACCCACCAGAGTCATCAAGTCAAACTGCTGGCCCTGCACAGGACATCCCCAGGAATCCTGCCATGGCCAGTGGGGCTGCCTTGACCATTTTAGGGCAAAATCTCTCGGGATCCACTGGGGAAAGGGAGAATTTGGGCTTAAAAGAATCCACTGGCTCCACCACATTGAGCGTTTCCAGTAAGATCACCAGCTATGTTTCCAGTAAGTGACACCAGCTATGGAGCATTAGCTGAAGTGGGAGCTTGGGCACTTGGTGCCACAAGAGGTCCCATCAGTTGTCCAGGTCCTGGCCCCACAGGTCACATGAAACCTGCTGGGTGTCTTCATCCCTGATCTCTTCAGCTTTATCGAATAGCAGTTGGCCCTCAAAGCACCCAGAACATGCCCATGTCTGGGAAGTTGGATTCAGCTCCTTTTGTTGTGCTCAGGATTATTAATGAGTGTAAGCAGTGTGAGAGCACAGCAGAGGAGTCTCTGCAGCTTGTGTGGGCTTCAGCATCTTCACAGCACAGGCCCCAGCTCTGGCATGACGGGGAGCTCCTGGCTGGAATTATGTCACCAGCCTGGCCAGCTTTATTTGGAGAATAAATGCATTAAGCAGACTTTGCCCAGTTAGAAAGTGATTTCAAAAAGTGGATGTTTTCAGTGTGTTCGGTTAGGAATTACAGTCATGGGAAGTTTGGGTTGGAAGAGACCATAAAGTTCTTCTCATTCTGACCCCTGCCATGGGCAGGGACACCTTCCACTAGCCCAGGTTGCTCCAAGCCCTGTCCAGCCTGGCCTTGGACAATGCCAGGGATGGGGAAGCCACGGCTTCTCTAGGCACCCTGTGCCAGTGCCTCTCCACCCTCACAGGGAACAATTCCTTCACAGTATCCCATCCATCCCTGCCCTCTGGCAGTGGGAAGCCATTCCCATTGTCCTGTCCCTCCATCCCTCATCCCCAGTCCCTCTCCAGCTTTCCTGGAGCCCCTTTAGGCCCTGGCAGGGGCTCTGAGGTGTCCCTGGAGCCTTCTCTTCTCCAGGTGAACCCCTCCAGCTCTCCCAGTCTGTCAGAAATTCAATGAACTGGGATCCACGTTCCCTAATTTTAGCTGGATTAACTGAGGCCCATAACTGGCAGTGCCCATCGCATCTATGAGCACTGGATAAAGACAGAGGTTTCCAGTTCTTCCAGACAAATTCCTGTTCCTGTTATTGATGATAAAGTGGATCAAACATTCAGTTGATGCAGCAGGGACATCAATATTGCAGTGAGCTGCATTCCCAGGAATGAAGCAATGCCGTGGCTGAAGGCCTGGCTAAAGGTGAGAGGAATGTCACCTCCTGCTCTGCCCCAAGCTAACCTCATCACAAAAAACAATAATTTTCAAGCATTGTTGCCTAGCTTCTCCTCTACCTGCCACGCCTCCTAAAATGACAATTCCATGGCTTTTCCTGGAGCTGGCTGGGCTGTCTGGGCCATCCCGAGCTTTTTTGACCATACAAACCTTGCTTTCCTCCGGTTGCAAAGGTTCTCCCCCACTCACCACCACTTCCCAAATCAGCCAGCTCTCCCTGATGCCTTGTGAAGCCTGACCTGGAACAGAGACTGGACAGAGTTAAAGAATAAAGTAGGGATTTATTAGAAAGCCTCAATGGATCCACCTTGGGCAGCACAAAAGCCCAGCCAGGGCTATACCCCAGGTGAATTGTACCCAAAATGGTCACAAAATGCACAACTGGTCACGGGGTCTCTCACTGTTATAAGTTCTGCTCCATTTGCATATTGGAGTTAATTGTCCAATTACAGCTTTAGCCCATGAAGTCCCTTCTTGTTTTTCCTCTCTTCAGTCCACGTTGTTTATGCTCTTGGGCCTGAGATTTGGATCATTTGTCCTTGGTCCCCAGCTAGAGAAGGAATTGTTTTGTCTCCCTACTCTGTGAAGAGAGCTTACCATCCCTTAATATGAAGCTCAGAAGTACACACTAAAGCAGTACAGAATTTTAAAAATATAAAAGCTAAAACCTGAGGCATCATCTCCATGCCATGGACTCATACAGCTGAGATCCAACCAGCCTTGGATCAATGTGTGTCAGCCCGCTGCTGTGCCATGGGATACCTCAGAGGATGGCAGGCGGCCTGGAGCAGACCCAGCTGGCCAAGCACAGGGGGACATGCCCAGGGTAGGCAGGAACTGGAGGATGCACAAGGAGAATTCCGATTGTGTTCTGGCAGTGCTGGAACCAGCAGCTCCTGCCTGAGGTACATCAGGTGTGAGAGAAGAGGTTTGCATGTTCCACATCCTAGGATCTTCCAGTCCTCGTTTCCCAGGACACCAAGCTTTGTCGCCCTGTCCCAGAGGATGAAGAGAAAGACTCCAAGGTTTCGTGGAATCAGAAGTTCTTTATTGTAACAATGCAATCCCTTCTATAGGGTCTTTCACTAACAGTTATTTGATTGGCCAAATGACACAACGCCTCTCTGCCACCCTTGGGTGAGACAGAGGAAGCATGTGTGAGAACACACACAAGGATAGAGTAAACTAAAGTGAAAAACAGCACCTGTTACTTGGAGAACACGAGATGCTTACAAAACCTCTATCAGTCCTTTCCTGAGAACATGAAATTGTTCTCAGAGCTGTCCTTAGGAAGGAAAACTGCTTTCCCTTGGGAAAGCCAGGGCCTGCTGTTGAATTGCTCTAAGTCCCACTGAAAGTCAGCCCCACAAAGCTTGACTGAGCCTTCCCTCAGTTCTCACCTCTGCTGTGACCTCCACACTGGCAAGTGGCTCTTTCCTGGTAACTGCCCTCAACCCTCCCAGCTGCAGCCTGAACAATGAGGAGCTCCTGATGGCTGTGAAAGGGCAGGACAGAAAGTGTTACGATCCATCATTGTTTTGGGAGATCTTCCTCCTTGACCTGTTGCAATGGAAGGCTTTTTGCAGCAAGGCAGGTGCAAGGAAATGAAACCCTTGACTAAATATATAATGTATATATATTGTATAAGGGTGGGGAGGCCCTGGCAGAGGGTGCCCAGAGAGGCTGTGGCTGCCCCATCCCTGGAAATGTCCAGTACCAGGCTGGCAGGGCTTGGAGCAACCTGGGCTAGTGGAAGGTGTCCCTGCCCATGGCAGGGGGTGGGACAAGATGAGCTTTAAAGTTCCTTCCACCCAAACCATTCCATGACTCCGTGATTATCTATGTGTGCCTCTATCACTGGTCAGTGATATGTTTTTGGCTGGTAGGGATCTCAAAGTTATGCAGAAGGTGTAGTCCTGTGTGTAATATCTGTGTGTGCAACACTGAGAGCACTTGAGGGAACAATATGGTACAAACCCAGAAGAGTTTTGCTTTCATTGTCAAGAGAATGCATCACCCACATTTTTGGTATGAGGGAAATTGGATGACTTTGAGAGGTACAGGAATGGCCCAGGGAAGATCCAGACTGTATTTGTGGAGGCACATGGTCCTTGTAGAGGTCCAGCAGCTGTCAGCAGTGTGCAGTCTGACACCAGGCATCCCCCTGCTTGCCCAGAGCCACGTGCTGTCACCTGCAGCGGGACAGCTGAGGGGATGGAGATGGATGGTCCTGCTGCAGCTGTGCCAGGACATGTTCAGTGTGCTCTGTTGTCTTTTTTGGTGGGTTGTGACACTCAAACCTCTCCCTGCTGGAGGGAAAGGTATCCATCCCCTCGACTCAGGGAGGATTATCTGTTCCAAAACCCCCAGGTAACCCCACGGCTCCACACCTGTCCTTGGGATGGAGTCTGAGGCCTAAAATGGCCCCCACATCATGGGGACATGGGAGATTGAGATGTCTCTTGGGTTGCTGGAGCTGTGGGAATGTTTGTGGCACTCTAGGGGTACTAGGAATTCCCTGTAGTCCTGAGGGAATTCTCACTAGAGGAAGAGAGTTGTCAGCATTTCCTTAGGGGAATTTGAGAGTCCTGGGAGTATCAGGGCCTTCTTGGGGGAATCTGGGAGCTCTGGAAGTATCAGGCATTCCCCTGGGTGTGTGGTGTCCCCAGGAGATGTCACAGTCCCCAGCTCCTCACAAGCATTGCACAAGTGCATGAGGACCTTGGAGATTTGGGGTAGCCCAGCTGTGTCAGTGGGGTGGAGGGGTCAGGGGACCCCAGGGAGGGAAGGCCTCCCCAGGTCACTGGCCAGGGGGGTGGGCTCGCTGTGGCCCTTGGTTGGTGCAGGGATGGTGACAGGGACTCCCAGAGCCTTGGAGGGGGACAAAGGGAGTGTCACCCCCCTGCAGCCCCTCCGCCAACCCCACCACCCCTCAGCAGCCCATCAACTCTGGCTCCCCCTTGACTCTCTACTTTCCCAGTGCTCCCCAACAGCCCCTGCTCACCCTTCCCCCACCAGTGACCCCCAACCTTCCCCAGGGATGACCCAGAGCACCCTACTGCCCCACCACTTCATTCCCCACTTGCTGTCCCCCCAGAGCCACTGTTTACCCAAGGAAAGAAAGGGATGTGGGTTTGGTAAGGGCCTGGGCATGGGGTCCACGGCCTCCCTGATCTCCTCAGCTGGACAGTTTGGCCCTGATGGTTCACGTTCCTTCCAGAGCTATTATGAGGGGTCTGGCTGTCCCCAAACACAGCACAGGGGCTCTAACCTGCCCCCTGCTCCTCATACACACCAGCTGGGCTGCTCTCTCATGATTCCATGAGGGGATTCTGCCACAGTCACCAAGGTTACCCTTTGGATTGCTGGTTTAACCATTCCTATCCCCAAAGTAGCTACCAAAACACTTAAAATCATAGAATAGGTCGGGTTGGAAGGGATCCACAGGGATCACTGCTCTTTAAGAGACCAGTCTTTCCAGTACAAAGTACCCCAGGTATGTGGGGAATGGAAGACTCTTCCTTAGAAAGGGCTGAAGGCAGAGGAAAGAGGATCCAGCAATAATGAACTTCCTGAACTTCCGCATGAGGAGCACCTGGAATGACACGGACTAAGGAGACAGTAAATGACAGAGGAGCTGAGACAATGCAGAATAAAGACTTTTATGGAAGAGACAAAGCAGGTGCAGCTCTCGCCATGTTCATCCACGGAGGAAATTGGTTCCTGGCCATCAGTGGTGCCTGTGGAGCTCGTCTCTCAGGGGTGGCATGATTTCTCCAGTCTCTAAAATCCTGTCCCCCTGTGGGATGAGAGCATGGTGAGCATTCCCTGTGGCATCCAGATTCTCCATGCACAGCCCAGTCCTTCAGGGAACATACAGCTGTCCCCACTTCCAGGCAAGAACCTCACCACAACTCACTCAGAACACTCTCATTCACCCAACACTCCCAGAACACTGGAATAACATCACAGCAAAATTACCTGGAGTCTGTACTTGCTTTACCCCTTGTTTTCACTACAGAACAGCAGCCACACATTTTGTGCCTGTTTTGTTTTAAAAATTACTTATAGCACTGCATAATCCCCTCCAGCAGTGATCAGTGAGTCCAAACCCACAGCCCAGATCCCATGGAGAGCCAGAAAATCCCTCAAAAATCAACTGGCTGCCCCAGTGCCACTTGTTCCAGCTCCAGGCACAGTCTTGGCCTGCTGAGCTGACCCAACTCGACTGAAAAATTAGGCTGAAGACAGAGGCCAACAGCTTGACCTTCAGCGTGTTGCTTTGTGGCTGTTTGGGATGGAATATTTTAAAATTTTATTTTAGATACAGCATGATTAGGAGGTGTTATGCCAAAAACGGGCAGCAGTCAGAAAGGGCAGAGCTGATCTTCTGTAGGAATGTTTGCCCTTGAACTTGTTACACAAATCAGTAACAGCTCAAAACAGCTTGAAAACAGAAAAGACCAAACATTGTGACACTCTGCTTCATGAAACTCGTCCCAAGCTGAGGTGACACAACTCTTTGGGGACACCTGAGTGTGGGGGACCTTCAGGTACAACTGGGACCAAGCCAGAACCAACATTCCCAGGCTGACAATGAGGATTAGCAGAGCCATTCCTGTGTGATTCCATGTGTTAATAATCACTGGGGCTTTAAATACCCATTCCCAAAGGGAGTGTTTGTATTTCCCACCCAGGATGGGCAGCATCAGCCAGGTTCTGACAGCCAGGTGCTACAGAGGAGGTAACACTGAAACAGGGACTGAGGACGAGATGAAAGTGCCCAAACCCACTGCCCCTGTGCTGCCCACAGAACCGAGCACATCTCTTGGGAATGTCTTCACTAGACATTTCTCAGGTGCTGCACAAACATCCCAGGAAACAAACCCCTTCCTGTCTGTGTGACACAGCTGGAAGATAAGACAAGTCGTGAGAGACTTACTGGGAATATCCGTGGGTTTGTCACAACAACACCGTGCGGCGATTTCTGCAAGCAGGGGGAGAAGAGAGGGAAAGGGCAAAGAAGAGAACAGTGTTACTTGGAGAAAGCACAAAGGATTTTCAAAATGGGCACAACAACCCTTCTGGAACACAAACTGTGCTAAGCACAAGTCTTGCTAAACCTTCCACTACTTAGAGAAATACCTGAGGCTGCAACAGTCACACCTGCCAGGGAGAGCAGGGCTGGCCCTTTTCCCTCCCCACACCAAGAGCTACCCCGGTTATTCCCAGGGCTGTTCCTGCAGGACAGGGACAATTCAGACACAACTTTTCTGCTCACATCACAGGAAAGGCTGGGCCCTGCCATAAATCATGGAATACTTATGGTTGGAGGCCACCTTAAACCCTCCACCCCCTGCCATGGGCAGGGACACCTTCCACTAGCCCAGGCTGCTCCAAGCCCCATCCAGCCTGGCCTTGGACATTTCCAGGGATCCAGGAGCAGTCAAAACTTCTCTGGGTACCCTGTGCCAGGGCCTGCCCACCCTCACAGGGAAGAATTCCTTCCCAATATCCCATCCAGCCCTGCCCTCTGGCAGTGGGAAGCCACTCCCTGTGTCCTGCCCATCCATCCCTTGTCCCCAGTCCCTCTCCAGCTCTCCTGGAGCCTCTTTAGGCCCTGGCAGGGGCTCTGAGGTGTCCCTGGAGTCTTCTCCTCTCCAGGTGAGCACCCCCAGCTCTCCCAGCCTGGCTCCAGAGCAGAGGGGCTCCAGCCCTTGGGGCATCTCCATGGGCTCCCCTAAACTCTCTCCAGCAGCTCCATGTCCTTCTGCTGTTGGGCCTCAGCTCTGCAGGTGGGGTCTCACAAGGGTGAGTCTTTGTGATGAAATATCACACTAAGTTTATATGTAAGTGCTGTTCCAGCAAGGCAACACAAGCGGTGAACAGGCCACGGAGAATAACCTTCATCTGCAACCGAATGTAAGCAGCACACTCACACACCCGGTGTGGGATCACTCTTCGCACCACCCTCCCCCGCCCCTTCCCGGGCATTCCCTTTAACCGCGCCGGGCCCGCACGCACCTGGACGTGGTACTTCACGTAGTAGGTGGCGGCCCAGGCGGGGAGCAGCACCCGCAGCATGACGAACCGGCCGGTCTGGTAGAACTTGTGCACCTGCGGGCACAGGGACGGTCAGGCCGGGGCAGCGGCCCAGGAAAGGCCGCACAGTCCCCGCGTCCCGCCGCTCACCTGCTGCCGCCAGGGATCCCCGGGCCGCAGGAAGCTCTCCCAGAAGGCGGCCACGGGCCCGAGCCGCCGCGGCGGCAGGACGGGCTCCCGCGGGCTCAGCTCCTGGTCCCGCAGCCAGCGGCGCCGCAGGGCGCGGAGCTGCTGCACCCGCAGCTTCTCATCCTCCACGGGGTCCCTCATGGCGCCTGAGCCCGCCCGGGGCCGCTCGCTCCGGTCCGGTTCGGCCCCGCTCGGGCGCCGTGTCCTTCGCCGCGGCTCGCGGCAGTGACGTCACGAGGCGCGCAGTTGTGACGTGTCCAGGCAAGGCCGCCAAGGCGATGGTGGGACTATGGCGGCTCTGCTGTGAGGGAAGCTCAGGGAGCCAGGAGTGTCTGGGGAGAGAACAGCTCAGGGGGCACTCAGCTGTGGCCTCTTCCAGTGCCTGCAGGGAACTGACGGGACAGATGGGGCAAGTCTATTTGAAACATGGAGGAACAGGACACAGGGAATCGCTTCCCACTGCCGGAGGGCAGGGATAGATGGGATATTGGGAAGGAATTGTTCCCTGCGAGGGTGGGCAGGTCCTGGCACAGGGTGCCCAGAGCAGCTGTGGCTGCCCCTGGATCCCTGGCAGTGTCCAAGGCCAGGCTGGACGGGGCTTGGAGCAGCCTGGGCTAGTGGAAGGTGTCCCTGCCATGGCAGGGGGTGGAATGGGATGGTCCCTAATGACCCTTCCCAGCCAACCATTCCACGATCCCTCTGGTTCCATTAGTCCAACATTCTGTGTTTCCATGTTTCCAATGATTCCACAATTCCATAATTACGATGTTTCCACGCTTCCATTATTCTTATGATCTCAGTGATTTATTGCTCCAGTGATTCCACGTTTCCCCTGTTCCAGTGTTCCCCCGATCCCGGTGTGTGTTTCCCTGCTCCCGCCATTCCCGCTCGGTCCCAGCGGGGGCGTGGCGCCCCCTCCCGGCGGGGCGGCTCGGTGGGAGCCGCGCCGCGTCCCGGGGGTGGCGGGTTCGATCCCCGCTCAGACGTTCCCTGCTCCGAGCCCCGTTGGGCGGTGCCGCTCCGCCCTCTGGGCGGCTCCTCCTGCGGGGCCTGCGCCGGGCGAGGCCGGGGACCGGACGCTGGGGGGCCATGGCCGAGCCGGGGTCGGAGCCCGAGCCGGGGCTGGCGCTGCGCTTCCAGCGCCGGTTCCTGGCGGCGCGGCCGCTCCGCTCGCTGCCCTGGCCGGTACGGGGGGGCCGGGCGGGGGGGAGGCGGCACCGCGGCATTGTTTATTTATTTATCCTGTTTTAGGAACTCGAACAAAGCCTGTGTATTGCGCCGGACTCCGCGCTGCTGGCGGATATTCTGCACAAGGTGAGGGACAGCTCGGAGTCACCCCCGTGTCACCGACGGGCGGTGCCAGCGCGTGTCCCAAAGCCGCCGGAACTGCTCCGAAATACAGAGATCGGTGACCCGGTGTCGCAGTGTTTCCTTAGGCCCTGCAAAACTGCAGATTTCCTTCTCTGCCTGGTACACGGGTGTTCTTAGATCAAAATTGAGACCCGCGTGCCAGAGCACTGATGTGGTGAATGGCACAGTCAGCGCAGCCACTCCTGGATACTCGGGGATACAGGGAATGGTGGTGCCTGAACTGTCCCTCATATGGAGATTGCAAATCAGGCAGCCAACCAAAACGGAAAGATGGAAGAGAAGAGCAAAAGAAGGAGGAGAGTAAACTGGATTATTTCCACTCTATTTTCTTCTTTGCTCTGTTGAAAAGTGATATTTCTGTTGCCACAAAAAGTAAGAAATTTGTGGCCACAGTTCTGTAAACTCACAAACCTGTCAGAAAGCATCCCATTTCAATTTGTGGCTTAGCAGCTCTTGTACAGACTAAATTCCAGAGCATTTAATGGCACCCAGACCCCATTAATGGGTCTTCTGTGGTCCTTAGTGCCTTTCCTAAACCCTGCCCTGGGTAATTGTTTTCCATGGCTGTTCTCATTGTAGACAATTCTTCACCCTCTCTGTGTGAAATATCCCCCTTCGGCCAAGTACAGGAGGTGCTTCCTGACTGAGCTCATCAAAAAGGTACCGCTTGCTTTTCAGCTTATTTTTCACTTGTTTTTCTCTTTCTTTTCCCTTGAGAATTCCTCATGTAATAACCAACTACAACATTCAGTGTAAATACACTGTACTAAAATGGGGCTTAGAGTGCAGTTGTTTTCTGTTTCATGACAAGGTGGTGCTCACAGCTGCCCTGTTCTCCTCCCCCACAGCTTGAATCCACAGCAGCTGAACCCCTGGATGAACTCTACGAGGCACTGGCAGATGTTCTAAAAGAAGAAGAAGAATCTACTCACTGTTACAAAAACTACTTACTGGTAAAAACTGACACTGTACTATTGTAAACCACATTTACTCACCCAAACTAAGCAATAATTGCCTTTAAAAACACCCACCCTGAAGCCTGGAGTGCTTCCTGCCTTTTTCCAGGTGCTACTATTGATTGTGAACTCTAAATCCATGGCCTGTGCTGATGCATCTTTGCCTTCCTGTGTCCTGCAGCCCTCGGGGGACTGTGTGAGCCTCTGCGAGAGCACAGCGCTGATCTCCGGGGGCACCACGGGGCTGCTCACGTGGGAGGCTGCTCTGCACCTGGCCCAGTGGGCCCTGCAGAACCCTGGCCTCTTCAGGGACAGGTATGGCTGCAGTAGTGAGGAGAGAGCTCTTCATTCCTCTAGGATCACAGAATGGTTTGGCTGGGGAGGGATATCATTCCATGGGCAGAGACACCTTCCACTAGCCCAGGCTGCTCCAAACCCCATCCATCCTGGCCTGGGATGCTTCCAGGGATCCAGGGGCAGCCACAGCTTCCTCTGGGCACCCTGTGCCAGGGCCTCACCACCCTCACAGGGAACAATTCCTTCCCAGTATCCCATCTAACCCTGCCCTCTGGCAGTGGGAAGCCATTCCCTGTGTCCTGTCCCTCCATCCCTTGTCCCCAGTCCCTCTCCAGCTTTCCTGGAGTCCCTTTAGGCCCTGGCAGGGGCTCTGAGTTCTCCCTGGATCCTTCTCTTCTCCGGGTGAGCACCCCCAGCTCTCCCAGCCTGGCTCCAGAGCAGAGGGGCTCCAACTTCTGATTCTGTGAGCTTCACAATTGTAAATTAATAATAGAAAGATTTAATAACAGACTTTACACCCAAAATAACTGAAATTGCACCCTTTTGCTGCTGAGTAATTGCTGTTCTTGTCTATTCTGCCAAACTTTAACCCAGAAGACAAGGTCTAAAGACATGGTTTAGGATCAAACCCTTGCACTGTGCAGTCTGACCTGCTCTGTGAGGTCAGCTGTTCAGTTTTCAGTAATTACCTAACACCCTTCTCTCTATGATGGGATTCACCAAGGATTATCTACGTTAGATGATTAGTGTGCAGCTGTGATCACATCATTTCTACATTATTTATAAGCAGTCAAGATGAGCAAGGACTTCTGAGGAAAGTCAGAAGTAATTAATAATAATAATAATTAAGCTCACAGGGGAAGGAACTGTGCTGCTCAGTGTCTGTTTCTCTCCACTGACTAAAAACTGGAGAGCCAGCTCAGGTGGAAACAACTGCTGCAGAAGGCTAAAGCCAGGTGGGAATGCTTTGTGCCTTACAGAAATCAGCATTTCAGCTAACTAATTTTAGGCTGACAATTCCACCCTCAGTTATTCCCAACTCTCTGATTGCTTGGGACAAAGGTTAGATTGTGGATGGTTCAGTCAAAAATTATTGTAATTATCTGGAACTAATTTTACCTTTAATTATATTTAGAATATTTTGATTTCCAACTCAGTGCAGAGTCCTGATAGTACTTTTTACTCTATTACCTTCAGGACAATCCTGGAACTGGGGAGTGGGATTGGCTTCACTGGAATTGCCATCTGCAAGACCTGCCAACCCAGGACATTCATATTTAGTGACTGCCACCCCCATGTTCTCAGACAGCTGGGGGAAAACATCCAGCGAAACGGCTTCACCCCAGAGCCTGACGTGACCTGGAGCACCCAAACAGAGTCCCAGGGACAGGAGGTGGAAGGAGAGAACTGCCAAAACCCAAAAGTGATTGTTGCTGAGCTTGACTGGGGCTCAGTGACAGAAAAACAACTGCTGGGTCTCAGAGCTGATGTTGTCATTGCAGCAGGTACCGCAGCCACTCACAGGGAGCAGGGGTGGGCAGGGCTCAGCAACCCTGGCAGCCTCCTGAGGAGTAACAGAATAACAACAACCAACTACAGACTTTTTTTGTACTTGTCTGTATATAAATTCAGAAGGAGTTTTATAAGAAATCCAATCATGGAAAATCTATGTGACAGCAGGACTATGATGGTGATATCTAGTGAGAGCAGAATGTCTCAGCTGTAGGTCTTACACCCTGATTTGGAGCTTTGCAAAGAAAAACCTGAGAATCCAGGTGCAAAAATGACTTTGGCATCCCAGGTATGACAGGATGCAGTGAATGGTAATTCTATAAAATGAAGTCACTGCATGGTACCTAATGCCAGTGACACTGCTTAGTGCCCAGACCAGCCCAGCTGGACTCTGAAGGCAAGAACTGAGGGGCACTGACATCTCTCTATTTGCTGTTACTGATTGCAGCAGGATGTGCCCTTGGCACACTGTAGCACGAGTAACTGCAGTGGTACACGCACCTGGACACCTCGATGTAGGAAACAACCTCCTCTAAGCATCAGCATTCCACTCCCCTTGGTGTTCACTGACCTCTCACCACCATTTCTGCTCTCCAGGGAATGACTCCAGATGAAAACTTCTGCAAGCCTTGGCATCAGCCTCTAAACCATTCATTTCTAACAAGGCAGGTTTGTTTTGCCAAGGGCAGTGGGAACAGAGCACCAAGACTCAGTGGTTCTGCTGCCTCCCTTAGGATGGGCTTAAATAAAATATCTGACAATCCATTTACAAAAAGGAGCGCTGATTTTTAGTGATGAGGGCATAGCCCATAAAATGTCAATATTCTCCTGCACTGTGAAGATTTTATATTTTATATTTCTGCTTTGCAGTTTTTATTCTGGTTTTTGCTCAATTCTCAATAAATATTGTATGTTTCTTTTTTTTTTTTTTTTGGTAGATGTGGTGTATGATCCTGAGATAATTTTAGCCCTCATTGGGATGCTACAGAAACTCTCCACCTGCAGAGCAGACAGGAAAGCTCCTGAGGTGTTCATTGCCTCCACAATCCGAAATCCAGACACGTATCAGCTGTTCCAGGCTGAGCTGGGTGGGTGCCTGTTCCATCCAGTGTTCAGTAGTTTTGCCTTTTTGCCTCTTTCCCCATTACTTGTTCTGTGGTAGAGAGGAGCAGGAGGATTGTCCAAGAGCAGGATCTTATCCTAGAGCTGGATTTAAGAGCAGTAGCTTTTGCACATGGATTTCATCAGGAGCTTGCAACTCACCTTCAGGTACATCCTGGCTATCACAGCTCACATCTGTGAGGGATGATTTGTAAGTCTGGTGCCAATAGGAAAGTAAAAAGAGCTCCCTCCTTTAAGCTTAAACCTATCAGTGCTGCACTGTCACAGTGATAACACCTGAGATGCAGCATAAACCTTTTATTTTATCTTACCTGTTCTTTGAGGGTTAAAACCCCCAACTAGAGATTAAATAAAATAGGGATTTGGGGATTTTTCTTCATATACACTTCTAAAGCCTGTCTTTTGCAGTGTCTTTGCAGTTCAGCTGGTATTCACCAACTGGACCTGATGATCCTTGTGGGTTCCTTCAACTCAGGATATTCTGTGAAATTCTGGTTAATTCACAAAGTGACACTGAGTGTTCAGCAGAGGCATTAATGGGATTAAAAAAAACCCTACTCATAAGCATTTGCCTGTTAATCACAGCATGCTAAAGATCTCTTCTTACAGAACTTGTCATGCAACTTCTGCTCTTCATTTTATTAAGCATAAATATGATTCCCAGTGTTTCTCTTCACAGATAAAGCTGGGATCAGGTGGCAGATGATTCCATCCCACAGCAGCTGTAGTTTTCTCTATGATGTGCAGCCAGATGTAACTATTCTACAGCTATTTATGTAGGCTTGGCAAACAGAACTGGAATTTTGAGACCAACAGGAGCTGTTTCAGCCTTGTAACAAGATTATCCTGAATTCTGGAAATGAGGTTCTGAGGATACAACTGTACACATGGACACATGGAGTCCTTCCTTCCTCTAATTCCCAGCATGGATCCAAGCCTGCAGCTGCCCTTGGGAAGTGACTGAACCTCAAGCAACAGAAACCAAAAACCCCAATCACACTTCAGTTGGATTCTGGAGAAGACAACAGAATTCAAGCAGGGATTTTTTTCCAGCTGTGTTGTGATTTGTAAGTATTGGGAGCACCCTGCAGGAGCACAGGATGAGAATCTCAGACAAGGGAGCAAAACAATGTTTCAGAGTAATCAATGGGTTTTGATATTAAACCAGCTGTCATCATCTACTCTGGTGTTTTATGTCTGTATATACTTGCAGTTTGAGTTAGCTTAAAAACCCCCAATAAACAGTGACCAGTTTCTGTGGTTTTGTCCCAGGATGACTCTGCTCTAAGAGCAGTCACGGACTCTGCTGTAAATCAGGTGCATCTTTACTCTGCAGTGATGACTGATGACAAGTCAGAATTGATGTCCCCTTCTTTTACAGCCACTTCCACAGTGGCTGTTGGGAATCCATCCCCTCGGGCTGGGCTGGGAATGAAAAAGGAATTACTCTTCATAGCAGCGTTCCAGGTATCCTGCAAAGAGGAAGGACTGAGTTCCCCTGCTCTGAAACTTTCCATCATCCATTAATCATTCTCCTGTTGGGCAGCATTGGTCCTGAAGCACAAAAATCAAAGTGCTGCTCATTCTTCTCTTCTGACTTCCTTTTCTCTATTAAGAACTACTTAAAAGGAAAAGAAAAAAACTTCAACCTCCTCCTTCTGTAGCAGTGGAGAGAAAACTGATGATACCGAACTTGAAACCTGAAGAATCTTCTTATTCTTCAAGCTAAAGGAGACCATGACTGCTGGGATCAAGCAAGAATAACCCCAGCCCAGGTTTTAGCTCACTGTCCCCGAAAAGAAAGAACTCAAAGGTGTTACTTCCAGAGTAAACACAAACTGGCAGCCCACACAGGAACTCCTTTTCCTCCCCTTACGCAAAATTCAAAACAAAGGTTCTGTACAGAGCTCATTTTCGATCTAAAAAGTTCTACTATATGAAGAGGAAACCTATCTAAAGCTTTTGGCATTACTGTTTAATCAGAGAAATGCCTAATTTACCTCCATGTGCACAGGAATGGCCAAACCTCTGGACAGGATTTTGACTGAAAACAGGAAAAAAACACTAAAAAATTGGCAAATCAATCCTTACGGATCATTCTTCAATCAGTATGCTGGAGGTTTTGCCAAATTCCTGCAGTAAAGCAACTAGACCCTATTTTCTCCTTTTCTCTTTTGACAAAAGCAGATCTTTAATAACTGCTCAGTCAGAGTTTAAAACTATTGATGCAGAACCCACTGTCCTCACCTCCCACCCTGAAGCAGGAGCTCTGAGGAGCAGTTCACACAGTCCAAGCCAAGTACATTTACCAATGACTGACATCTATTTTATTATCAAAAAGGTGATGAAAAAAATCTTGTAAGCATTAGGCTTGCATGTGAATACTCAGCTTAATAAAAAGCTGAAGGCTTACCTGAGTAAGCACTCACAAAGCAAAGTGCCTTTTGACTGAGTTATACATACTTTGTTCACATATTTTGGGTTTATCTTTCCCTTTTCTGTTCATCTGTTCAAGAAGACATTAATTTTATGTTCCTTCCCAAGGTCAATGGGCACATTCATTTCAGAGAACAAGGAGAACACTCACTGCAAGCTCTCCTTTGCTCCAAGTGCCCAGTAAAGCTGTCACACAGGAGTGCTGTGCTTCCGCACTCTTGCACACGCTGTCAAAAGGAAAAACAACTTGGAAACAAAATGGTTCTGTCCCAGTAAAACCACACAGGACGATATTCAGTGCTTGGGCAATTAACTGGCCATCAAATTGACCAGCTGAAATGAAACAACTCAAATGAAAAAGATCTGCCATATGCCAAAAATACCATACCCAAATCACCTACTATAGTGCTGACTGTACAGGAGGTGAAGCTGTTAATAGTTTCTATCTGTATTCAAGGATCTTCACCAGAAAGAGACTTCCAAGCAGCACAGGTTCTCACATAACAAACAGCCTCAGCACCTCTTACTCAGCCAGGAAGCTGAAACTGTAAAGGAAGAGTGTGAGAGCCAAGACAAAGGAGTTAGAAACTGTAAGTGCAGACAATACAAAGTGTTTATTCACTGTTTCCCAAATCTCTGCAGCTGCAGGAATGTGTTTGACACCCTCTTTCCCCCCGGTCATTCCCTGCTGCCCAGCAAGGGAAGGACAATCTGGTCCCAGCTCTGGTCCCAGCACAGCTGCCGGGACACTCGCAGGTTCTCTCGGAAGCTGTGAAGTTTCCCTTCCAGGGTAGGGAAATCCAAGAAAAGCATCTGTAATTTAAAAAGCAAAACCACAGAAAAGTAACTGTTGTGTTCCATTTCAGGCTCATTCCAGCCTCCCCAGTGTTAACCCTCAACTACAGCTGAAGTTCTGGGGTCTGGTCCCATAAAGAGACAACAAGGACAGAATTTGAAATGCTTTTGCCAGCTTCAGGTTCACATTTAAACAGAAGTGAGGCAAACGATGCTCACCAGGCCAGGCAGTACCTTGTGAGAATGCAAAACACACACGTGATGTTCAGATCTGAAAAGGCTGCTCACACAGTGCCACCTCTGGGGTTATTTCTCGGGGGAAAGAAATCAGTGAGAGCCTTTACCTTCAGTTGTTTTGCAAGTTCCTGTGAGTCCCTGAATATCAGACCGTTCTCATTGTGTTTCACCAGTTCATGTAAACTGTGAAAAAAGGTCACAAAAGGAAACTGAGGCAAAAAGCAGCAAGTGGGACATTTACAATGTTGCACAGTGACATGCAAAGGACCCAACCAGGGTATCTGTATCATTATGGCCCTAGATGTCCCAAGCTCCACACCTGACATGATGGAGTTAAACAGCCAGTTTTAAACAGCTACAGACTTCTTCTCCTTTCTATGTCAGATTAAATCTACCACAACTGTACCAAAGGGCCTTCTTTCTGTCTTTGTGCTACTCATCTGCACGTCCATTAAAAACCAGGGCAATGATCTACTTTAAAACTAGATTTTTTCTTTCCACAAGGAAAATCTGTCCATATCCACCATGAAATCTTCACAGGAATTTATTTTCTTTTATAAAGCTACTGTTTTCCCGAAGGACCATAAATTCCAAAAATGCCCATGCATACACTCAGACTTTCACTGAACGAGGGTGTCTATGAAGAAGAAAGATTTTTTTAAAAATTAAATATATTGAAACAGTGGAATACAGGGATTTTTTTAAGGCAAGTGCTTACATTAAATGCTCCCAATTTTGTAGAAACTAGTATTAACTTTTAAACTTAAAACAACCTTGATTTCTATCTTACTGAATTTTAAAAATGGCCTAATACAGGAATCTCACTGAATTCCTGCAGTAGCTGCTGAACTCTGGCTTTGTAAGAATATTGTTTTATGTGATTGCCTTGAGCTGTTACAGAATAAGCTCTTACCATTCAAAATGTATTGCACACACAGGTAAACAGCAGCCAAACATATCCACCACCTTCATGGGCAAATCCAAACCACTGGAGGATTTATGAAGACACACCCCCAGGTCTGCTGAGCCTGAAAAACCAACACAACACAGTCTGAACTCTCTGAAAGCAGCTCCTCTGTCCTCCTGCAAACCTTTATTTTTGTGCTGCTTCAGATGGTGCAAGTGAAACTTTCAACTACTCAGATACAATTTCAAGCAATCAGGAAAAAAAATAAAGCATAGGGTGTTTTGGGACTCAAATTAGTTATGTTTTAGAAAGGTAGCCATGAGTGCATGTTAAATTAAAGCGAATTTTGAAGTTTTATGTATCTTAAAACAGCCTTTTTGCCTGTTAATCTGCTAAAAATGGGTAAGTAAAGGAAAATCCCATCACAACCCAATCAGAATACACTGCATCACTCACTAGTGACCTCTCCCAGCTGAAGTCAGCTCAAACAGAGGAATTATAGTGTGATTCTACAGACATTATGTTCATTATTTAAAAAGGACCAAATAAACAGTGTTTTACAGCCACATAAATTGTCAGGCTCTAACCCTGCAGAGCAAAGATCACACTGAATATGTATTTTATAACTCTATTACTCCCACTTTATGCTGTTGCGATGAAGATGCTGAGGGAATAACATTCCACTGACATGTTAATTTAGAATTTCAGCTACTTTTGGTTGCTCAGCCAGCAACTTTTTCATTTCATTTACTGGAGTGACCCTGGAAGTAAAATAGAACATGCACAGGCACCTGTATTTCAGCGCGGCTGGAAGAAACAAAGAGTGCAAAGAACAGGCTGAAATAGCAACATAGCTACATCTTGGGAAAACAGGGAAAAGCCAGCCAGAGGAATACAGCAGCTTTGCTGGAATGAGTCAAATCCATGAATATCCTGTCACTAACCAGCAACATTCCTGACTATATTCTCCCAGCTTCTGTGCAGTCTGCATCAGCCCCCTGCAATGGTGCCAAGTTATTTCCCACACATCCTCAAGCCTTCTCCATCACCCACTATTTACCAAGCAGAAGAGGGTAATCCTCAGCTTCCAACCATGGTGTACAGATCTGGACATGCTTAAAGTGCAGTTTTTGGATCAATCCATTGTAGTAATCTTTTAGAGGTCCTTTACCTGTTAAAAGCAAAAAAGCATCTTTTATCAAGATGACTGAAAACAGCGTGGTCTGTGAAACACAAGCTCCTGTTGGATCAGGTGCACAAACAAGATACAACTCTTGTAGTACCCTAAAAAGACACGAAAAAAATCTAAATTCCCTTGAAAGCAATGTGCACCTGGACTTCTCTTACTCAGTATTTCAATTAGTTTTCCATCAATGTAGAATCATGGAGTTTTTAAGGTTGGAAAAGCCCTCTCTGATCAAGTCCAACTGTTCCCCAGCACTGCCAGGGCCACCACTGACTGATCCACGGCCCCGAGTGTCACACCCACATGGATTTAAATTCCCCCAGGGATGGGGATTCCACCACTGCCCTGGGCAGCTGTGCCAGTGCCTGACCACCCTTTCCATTAAGGAATTCTCCCAATATCCAGTCTAAACCTCCCCTGGCACAGCTTGAGGCTGTTTCCTCTGACATTGCTTTTGCAGCATCATCTCAACACTGACCTTAGATTGTTCTTCATGCAGAGCTAGAGCAGACAGGGAGGCTCTTTAAAGATGTGCCATAACTGGTGGATGGTGCAATAACACAGCTATAAATCACTGTCCTTATAACCAGACACAAAGGCAACAGTCCCTCCTCTCTCCCACCAGGAACAGAAGAGTCAGCACAGAACAAAAGTGACAACTTAACCTTCTGCTGGCACTGAAAGAATTGTAACACAAACGTTCTTACCTGTTATCACACACACTAAAGCTGGAAGCTTGGCTCCCTCCTTGATAAACCTCTCATAATCTGGAGAAGATAAAACACTGGTCAGAGCTGACAAATCTCAGGGTGCTTGGCTGAAGAGTGGTGACAGTGCATTAATTATTGAGCTTCCCACTACAAGCAATTTCCTCACAAGCATGTATTAGTAACACAGCAGTAAATTCAGCAATGTTAACATTTACAGACTTCTACAGAACTGAATCAGGCTGTTTATGCATGAAGCATTTCTTCAACTGCTCCCCAATCAGTTGCTTCAGTAGATCAATTTAGAATTGCAGCTGCAAAGTCTACAAGATAAGACAAAGTATTCCCTCCCTTCCCATTAGCAGATACCTATGGAGAGTAGATGTAATAGCTCAGAAAATAAAACTGCAGTTTAGGAGCCAGTTAGAGATTTAACTCTCCCTGACAACTTCTCTAATTGAATTTAGATGTTGCACTGCTGTATTTCAATTACTAATCTGAAATTATTGCTAATTAATCAAATACAACAGCATTTTCACCTGAATATAGAAGCATTGCTCTTTAGCAAAACCCTTAAATGTCCAGAAGACCTCTTTAAAAGAGTGAGATCAATTCCTTCATACCAACCTTCTAAAGCTCTTAAAAGGACTGAGAAGTCTTCATCCTCTGAAAGAGAATGCTTTATTAGTAACATTCATATTTCTGACATTTTTAATTTTTGACTTGAAATAACAATTGAGATTTTCCTCACCTTAGCCTACACAATTTAAATACAGACCAGGTACTCAAAGGTTAAGTACATAGTCTGTACTTAAAGATTACTATTTACTAAAATGTGCTATTAAAAATCCTCTAGTTTATTTTCATAAATAAAAGTCCATAACCATGCACAGTGTTTATTTATTTCCCTTGTTCGCAACATGACAGACAAACCAGCTACAAATATTGTACATCTTTGAAGTTATCAAGTTAAAATTTTCTAATTTCTAAAACCTAGAATTAAGTGTAAAAACTGCCCTGATTATTCAAAGATAAAGACAATCCTGCCCATGGTCCCTGGCAACGGATTTGTTTCCAGTCTCTGTTCCCTTCCTCATACAGAGGGAAAAAAGTACATAATTATGTAATAAACATCATCAGAAATCACAGAATCACGAATTGGTTTGGGTTGGCTGGGACCTCAAAGCTCATCTCATCCCAGCCCCCTGCCATGGGCAGAGACACATTCAGGGTGCAGGGTGCTCAGTAAGGAGTAAATATTTGAGTTTCTTAATCTGTCTTACACCATGCAAGACCTTGTGTCTAGAGTGAAAGCTAAAAAATACAAATAGGAAACCTCTTTTAATAATTCTTAAAGTTGAGCTCTATAATTAAAACACAACTTCAAAAAATCATTCATTTGTAGTATTATTTAGGTTACACAACATTTAGTTGCATCATACACACCTTGTCTTCAAATTCTCACAGGAAAACAAAGGACAGGCATAACTTCAAGTGTGAGAAAGTACAAACAGCCCTATTTTATATGAAAAATGAAACTGATTCCCAACCTGTCCAGCTGGTGCTGCTGATGAGAAGGGCTGGCCGGCCCCTGGACTTCACCACATTCCCACTTTTCCCATCCCTCTCCGTGAAGGCTGATCTGTCAGCACTGGGATTGACAGCTCTGTACTATGGAAACACAACTTCCTGAGGATGAGCTACACACACAGCCAGCAACAGCAGGGCACACTCTGCTTAACTGGCATGAATTCCACACATTTGGCTTCAGATTTGCTGCTCAACTTGTCTAGAAACAGAATAATTTCATTACAGAAATACCAGGACAGGGCAGGCCATTCTTCCCTCTTTCCTGCTGCTATAAGCACAATTCCACTTTCCAACCAAATGTTTTCCTTCACAAGTTGAGCAGTCAGCCTCCCTCTCCACAGTCTGTCTCACACTTATCACAGCATGGAGGCCAACAGCACATTTATTCAACTATACTCAGAACCTACACATTCTGAGCTGGGCATTTCCAAAAAATCCCCACCATCCACCGCAGATTTCACTTCTTTTTCAAGTCTTAGTTTGATGAAGTTAACTCCCTGGTACATCTGCTACAGGTGACATCCTGCACTGCCAGAGGGAAGTGTTTAACACTTGGACCAAGATCCTGAAGGGTCTTCACAGTAGTTAAGGAAGGGATGCTATTAAGGAAGCATCCAACCACTGCAGTGTGGGTCAGTGGGAAGCAGACAACTGCAGAGTTCCACCCCAGACACTCATCACAGACTGCCTCAGTGCTTATGCCAACTTCTTTAAAAACAAAACACTTCTACTACTTGTGTTACCATAGCTCAATCATTTCTCTTCTTCTGGCCTCTCCTAGTGACAACTAAGGCAACTCAGTGCCCCTGTGCCTGCTGGGGGTCAGAATATCCCACACAAGTATTTCTGGTAACTTAAGTACCTCAACTCCATGTCCCTTGGTTAAGGACTACAGGGACAGCTGCACTTGCACATACCGTGGTTTGAAAGGCTCGTAGTCCTTGGCAAGTTTCATGTACAAGCTGTGTTGGAGGTCTAATGGTGTTTCCTTAAAATAAGATGCTGGCTTGTCATACAATGTTATAGCCCTGGCAGGAAATAAATGTGCAGCTTAAATAAGATACAGATGTAACAACATGCACGTGGTACAGTGGCAGGCTGCAACAATGTAATCAAAAAAATTAACTAAATCGATACAGCAAAGTAATTAATTTTTTGACTGTTACAACTTCCCGTATTCCTGAAGTTTAATGGAACACACCGAGGTGGACACAAGTAACAAAGAATCTCTTGTGTGCTTATTTTAGGGGTGAAATGCACCTGTAGAAACTGCACATATCACTGTCTTGATTATCAAACTTACTCCACAACTGCCCCTGAGCAACTCTGATCTTGAAGCCCTCAAGCAGGCAGGCCAGAGTAATTGTTCAAATCCCAGGGATACCTGTCCCACTCTGACTCCACAGGCAACCTGCAGTAAACTTCCACGGCTCCTGGACTGCCACCTCGATGGGGTGTTAGTTTAGAAGGATAATGAAGAGTCCGGAATGCCCACACTACATTGGCCCATCACAAAACAGAGCTGATTTGTTTCAGTGCTGATGGATGAGCTCAGGAGAACTGCTTTTGTAAGATCCCTCTGAATCCTGAATCCTCAGGGATCTGTTCTTTCATTTACTTAGCACGCACACACTAAATTGTCTAAGGCACATGACTTACTTTATCTTGAAATTCACCCAGAGATCTTTCCTCATGGCATCAGTGACACACAGGTTATAGTCAGACAAGCGCCCAAAAAGCTTTTCATACCTGACAAAAATGAAATATCAGTCAGAAACCACAGGCAAGCAATTGTAGCAACTGTTCCCAGTACCCATACTTGATGAAAGCCAAACAAAACCCAAAGAAACGCAACTACCCGCAGAACTGAAATTTGATTGCCAATTTTTGATGGAGTCCTATTCTCCAAAGCTTTTAACTACACATAACCAACAATATTCAGCAAGGAGCTGTTCAAAGAAGAGCTAGAGTGTAAAGCAGCATTAGAGAATAAAAAACCCAGGACATAAAAAGAAATTCCAATAACAAGATCAACATTTGCATAGGTAGGTAAAAGCAACCTGCCTAATTCCTGCAACCCCCCTCCCACGTGTTCAACAAAGCCGTCGCAGAACAGAAACCAGTTTGACACAGTAAAACCCAGAAACCCCTCCCTGTGCCAATTACACTCTCCCCACTGGCCTCCATTCTGAATGCACCAAGGCATGTCATTTATAAAGAGCAGAAATGACTGTACCAACCATTTTGCAATCAGGACCAGTGGGTGGCTCCTTCCGTGACTCAGGCTCATGATGGTGTATCCATAATTGTGCCAATCAACGATGAGTTTGCTTCCCCACCACAGCCCTGCCACCCAGGCAACAGCTATACTGGGTAAGCCTGGGGGATTCTGCTCAAAAACAAAACCAAAATAGCATAAGGCTGTGACCAAGTGACAAACACAGAGCAACTACCAGAACAAAAATTCAAACTGAAGTTGCATCACCTTAAAGGAGCTTCATGAACAGAGACTGTTTGTATTCACTTATGAACACTGGCAGGTACTTCAAATTTAACCCTTGGATCAAGATCAAAATTCCCCTCCAATAAACACACCAACATTTCAGTAAGATTTATTCTTTACTAGTACCCATGGCAATGAAGTTTGAAAGCACAACGACTAACGGGAATAGAAAACTTAACTTGTTAACAGACCAATCAAAGTTTAGAGCCAAAAAATACCTGGATACAGGTTTACACCACTGATGAGGCCAGGTCAGCTCTGAAATAATTAGAACAATGTCTGAGATGGCTAAAAACACCCTGTAATGTAGCACTATATATTTTTAGTGAAATTAGTCCCAACACAAAACATACCTGAAGAAGAATATAGGATGGCTGATCTATCCTCAGCAACGTGTACAGTAACTGCAGTGACTGCACGAGCACCTTTAGGACATACTGGAAAAGCTTTGGACCCACTGCAAAGTGACAGAAAAACAGGTAAAAGTATTAGAGCTCTCCCCACAGAAATGTGAACATCAGAACCAGCCAGCTCTACAGAGACAGGGTCAAAACAACATGAAAATGGACACCTGTTTAATAACTTCACCAACGACCTAAGTAAGTGATTGAGTGCACCCTCAGTAAGTTTGGAGATGGCACCAAGTTGGGTGAGAGTGTCCATCTGCTTGAGGGTAGGAAGGCTCTGCCGAGGGATCTGGACAGGCTGGATTACTCCAAGGAAGACAATGAGGGGCTGGAGCATGTCCAGGGNCGCCCCTCACTCACGGAGGTAGCCCAGCAGAGCGACGTCGCGCCCGTGCCGGGCCAGCGCCAACGCGTGGTACTGCATCCGCGGGCTGCGGCCCAGGTCCCCCAGCACGGCCACGCACACCCGGCCTGCGCCGCCCGCCCGCCGCCGCCGCCGCCGCCACAGCAGCAGAAACAGCAGAGCAGCCACCGCGCCCGTCACCGCCAGCCACAGGCCCGGCCACGGCGCCGCTGCCGCCATCTTTGAGCGCCGGCAAGGCAGGAGAGGCGCGCGGGGCGCGCCCCCTGGCGGCGCGGAGGTGCCGCGCTCTGGGGGGACCCGGACGGGCGGCGGGGCCGGGGCNTGGGGCAGTGGTGAAGTCCCCATCCCTGGAGGGATTTAAAACGTGGCAGTTGGGGACATAGGTCAGTGGTAGCCTTGGTAGTGCTGGGGGAATGGTTGAACTTAATATTAGAGGGCTTTTTCAACCTTTGTGATTCTATGACCACTATAAAGCTACGTAAACATCTCGTCAAGCCTACAAATTCTCATTTTGTATTTTGTACAGAAAGAAATCCTACACTCATTGAATGGTTTGGGTTAGAAAGGACCTTAAGGNCAGCAGAAACAGCAGAGCAGCCACCGCGCCCGTCACCGCCAGCCACAGGCCCGGCCACGGCGCCGCTGCCGCCATCTTTGAGCGCCGGCAAGGCAGGAGAGGCGCGCGGGGCGCGCCCCCTGGCGGCGCGGAGGTGCCGCGCTCTGGGGGGACCCGGACGGGCGGCGGGGCCGGGGCAATTACCGAGAGAACGGTTAGTTAATTACAGCGTAGAGGGGGCTTAATTAATTACAGCGTCCCTGGACATTCGTCCGCAGTGTGGGTTTCCTGGTAAATTTTAGAGTATCTCGAAGTCAGGGGTGATTTCAGTGCAGCCCCAGTACCATCCAATGCGTGTGCTTTTCCTTAGTTTGAATTCAGCTAAATTCTAACTAGATCTTCTCTGGATATGAGTTAATACTCTACATATTTCTGTGCTATCCCTCAGTTTGTCGTCTCAATCCCTGATCCTACTAGGTACTAAATCCCTTCAACATCTGCAGCCCACTGGTTTGTCATATATGTACCTAATAAACAATTTCCATCTGTTTTCAGCTTGCTGATCCCTGTTTTCTGGTGAAAANAGCTTCTCTGGGGAACAGGGGTAAGTAAACACGAGGCGGGGGAGAAAGAGGTAGAATGAAAATAATTTCCACATTTCACTCAGCATGTGAACAGCACCAATGTATCGGCAGGTGTTTAATTCCAGCGGCTCCTGTTTAACAGAGAAAGAGAGACAAGAGTGTGGAGCTGTGCGTGCGGCGGGGCTGGACGCGCACACGCTGCGGGCTCTTCATGGTCCCACGTACCCCCGGCTCCCCGGCCCGGCCCGCACGCACCTCGCAGCCCGCGCAGCTCCGCCACGGGCACCAGCCGGATGTTCTCGCTGCGCAGCACGTCCCGGTGCGGCCGGGTCTCTGCGGGGGGAGAGCCCGGTCAGCGGCGCGGCCGCCCCGCCCGGCCCCGCGGCCCCGGCCGCCCCTCACTCACGGAGGTAGCCCAGCAGAGCGACGTCGCGCCCGTGCCGGGCCAGCGCCAACGCGTGGTACTGCATCCGCGGGCTGCGGCCCAGGTCCCCCAGCACGGCCACGCACACCCGGCCTGCGCCGCCCGCCCGCCGCCGCCGCCGCCGCCACAGCAGCAGAAACAGCAGAGCAGCCACCGCGCCCGTCACCGCCAGCCACAGGCCCGGCCACGGCGCCGCTGCCGCCATCTTTGAGCGCCGGCAAGGCAGGAGAGGCGCGCGGGGCGCGCCCCCTGGCGGCGCGGAGGTGCCGCGCTCTGGGGGGACCCGGACGGGCGGCGGGGCCGGGGCAATTACCGAGAGAACGGTTAGTTAATTACAGCGTAGAGGGGGCTTAATTAATTACAGCGTCCCTGGACATTCGTCCGCAGTGTGGGTTTCCTGGTAAATTTTAGAGTATCTCGAAGTCAGGGGTGATTTCAGTGCAGCCCCAGTACCATCCAATGCGTGTGCTTTTCCTTAGTTTGAATTCAGCTAAATTCTAACTAGATCTTCTCTGGATATGAGTTAATACTCTACATATTTCTGTGCTATCCCTCAGTTTGTCGTCTCAATCCCTGATCCTACTAGGTACTAAATCCCTTCAACATCTGCAGCCCACTGGTTTGTCATATATGTACCTAATAAACAATTTCCATCTGTTTTCAGCTTGCTGATCCCTGTTTTCTGGTGAAAATACAGAACAGAAGCCTGCTGACAGAAACATTTGCCATGCTATCTTGCCACGCTATCTAGGCACCATGTGAGTGACAACACCACGTTGAAAAAATCGTTTAAATTGTACAAAAGTTTAAAACTAAGTCAGTTGTACTGGCCAAGAATCCAATAGGACTGTCACACAATGCAGAGAACGAATGGTATTCTTCACTAGAAACAGGGATAAAGACACAAATGAAAGATGTTGGTGACCAGGAACGGGACCTAGGGAACAGCTGGAGCTGTGCCAGGGGAGGTTTAGGTTGGATATCAGGAAAGGTTCTTCCCCAGAGGGTGCTGGCACTGCCCAGGCTCCCCAGGGAATGGTCACGGCCCCGAGGCTGCCAGAGCTCCAGGAGCATTTGGACAATGATCTCAGGGATGCCAGGGTGGGATTGTTGGGGTGTCTGTGCAGGGACAGGAGCTGGGCTGGATGATTCCTGTGAGATTCTTCCCAACCAGGAAATTTCACAATTCCACCACTCTCTCTGCAGACCCTTGTGGCCCCCCATCTGAATGGTATCCTGCTATTCCAGTTACGTTTCTTTGCCCCCTTTGACAAAGGCAGATGTCAGATGTTGCATTTCCAGTGTACCTCTCCATATTACCAAACAGCAAGTAGGTGGTAACAATGAAACCATTGTTCCCTTATAAAACATACAACTAATTACAAGTGTGGGCAGACTGGTTCCACAACAAAATAAAGCCTGGAATGTTTGCTCAAGGATTCTGCTCAGAATGCATATTTTTCTACTGACAAAGTGTAGAATCATAGAATCTTCTGAGTGGAAAGGGACCCATCAAGATCATCCTGGCCCTGCACAGACACCCCAACAACCCCACCCTGTCCATCCCTGGCAGTGCTGTCCAAACGCTCCTGGAGCTCTGGCAGCCCCGGGCTGTGACCATTCCCTGGGGAGCCAAGGTTTCTTCAAGAAAAGCCCCACATCCCTGTCCTGCTGTTACACACGCAGCCCTGCCATGGCAGACACGCATCCGTTCCAGCAGGAGGTCTGATCTTTTGGGAATCCCTCGTTTCAGTCCCTCCTGTCTCACCTGACAGCTCCTTGCTGTGTATCATTTTAATGCAAAATGCAAATTGCTTTTCTGTTTATTTCCTTGAATAAAGTGCAAATATCCTGCCTGCAGTGGAACGAGGGACTAATGGATTCTTGCAGGCTATCAGGCACAACACTCCAACTCAGTAGAGCTGTATTTTCTGGCAAGTTATCAAAGTACTTAAAATTACAAGTGTATCAGCTTTAGAGATGCAGTGACTTTTAGTTTATGAAGGTAGAGTTGCAATAAAAGGCCTTTTGACCTATGTAATCTTCAGAGCATTTAGTTGGAGAAAGATAAATAAGGTGCAGTCATCACTTCTGGCTGAGGCTCTGAAAACAGGGATGCACTTGAGAGAAACCCATTTTCAGAGACTACTGACCTCTGCCCATAGCATTTTTCATATGTATTGAATAGCAGTTCTGTTCTACAAAAGGCTTTTCCTGCCTCTTCTTCCTGACAATTTCAAAAAGTTTGGAAATACTGTCTGCATTTACCCTAGAAATAGTCTATTTAAGCTCCATCCCCAGTCTTCCTGCCCTCAATGGACTGCTGTGAGTGCAATAAACAGAGACAGAGCAGCCAAAATCCCTCTCACAAATGGAATTTCTCTCATCCTGGAAGTCTCCAATTCAAATGTCTCAAGTAAATCTCATGACAGCCTGCTGCTACCCTGGTTACTCTTATAGCCACATGATATATGTAGTTGAAACCTTTTAAAACCCACTTCTTTTTCTTTTTTTAAATTTGCACTGAAAAAATAACATGGACTATCCCAGTAACAAGTATTTGCACCAATCACACCTGCACAGTGGGGTACAGGCTAACAGTCCTTACAAACTCAACATGACTCCAGAGAGCTCAGAGCACTGGCACTGTGCTGTATCATGAGGGATAAATCATGGCCATTTTTAACAGCAAGGCAATTTGCTTCTTGTGTTTGTTCTCTTTTTGCTCCATTTCTAAAGCACGCCCCCTGCCACAGTGGAGATGAAAGGAGTTGGCTGCAGAATAACCTAAATTTGGAAGCTATTCCAGGTGGCCTGAAATGCCGCTGCAGGTGGCCCAGCACTGAGCCCACGGCCTGGTCTGGTGCTGCTGGGAAGCCCCTGGGCTTTGCCTTGAAGATGAAAAGCCTGTGTGTTTGAAGGGAGGACCAGCCCTAATGTTCCTCTAATAATCCCCATGCTCTAAAATATGGAATTAATGTTATTGTTCAGTACCTGCAGTGGCATGAACTGTACACCTGCTTTACCTCATCTAATGTCAGCTGTTTCCCATAAACTTTTCACCAAGCCTTCCAACCTTCCTGTCTGAAGGGAAAATGCCATAGGATCACAGAATCAATGAATAATTTGAATTGCAAAGGACCTTAAAGATCATCTTGTTTCAACCCACTGCATGAAAAGATCCTTTTAATGCTCTTTTTTCCTCAAACACTCAAAACTCTGCACCCTTCTTTCAGTTGCTGCCTTTTAACCTCACCAGCTGCTTTTTATCTGATTTATTCATTTCCTCCTCACCCAAAAAATCCCTAAGGAAGGAGTGAAGGTAGAAGAAGTGACCTAGGAAATTTTTACACAACTTCCCAAACACAATTGCCCCTGAATGGTTTGTATTGGTTTAGACACCTTTTCAGGCAGATACAGGTTGAGGTTATAGAAATACATTTTTTATTCCTCTCAGGGCATAGAAGAGGAAGAAGGGAGATAATCAGGAAAAGCAAACCCAGTGTATATGGCTGATAACCACAGAGAAATTCAAATTAGTAATTATTAGACAAGTATTTTCACAACACAAAATTTTCAAATTTCTGGAAAAGGATAAAATACTTCCCAGTTGCAGTCATGCCCAAATTTTCAGAGCTGGACTGAACTTCAGGCTCAAGACAGAAGAATATCTGCCTTATATTCCAACATATAATTGGAATTAGTATTAGATCTAGACATCAGCATGCACATTCCTCTCATGATATTCACTCTGATAACAGAAAAAAAACCACCCACTGGCTGACCTCCACTGAGTGGATAAAACAGAGATATTCTGGCTTAGAGCCTGACCTAGACTAAGACTTCAGTTAGGGTTGGGGTTGTGTCTTCATACCAAAGCTCAGCTGCTGAGATTCATTCGGCCTTTGTGGTCACAAGGTGTTTTCCCAGCCCCTGCACACACATGTACTTTAGCCCTTAGTTTTGGGGACATGAATGTGGTTGTGACACAACCTGGAATGGAGACCGGTTATCTTTGACAGCAGGTAGTTATCTCAATTAGTGGGGAAATCGTGTCACTGCAAAACAAACACTGGAATTCTGGCAATGCCACCCTTCCCTCTGAGCAATTCTGGAAAAACAAGTCCCTTGTACTACACTTATACTTACTGTTAATTAGGTGGAAGGAGCTGCTTTAGAGAGGAAAGTAAACTGAAAAGCCAATACACTATATGGAAAGGAGAGACTATTCCTTTTTCAAATATTGCTTTGTTTTTCATTCCAATTTGGAAGAGGTTTCTGTTCCCTGTAGATTTCCAAAGGTGACTTTTGGCCCATGGATTCTACACTGCATGTTGTGATTCCAGACTCTCTTGTAAGCTGTGGAAAAGATCAGGTGAGTTTGGGAACTGGGTGGAAGCCTCCCAGTGGAACCCTTAGTACACGATGATCCCTGTGAAAAGGTGAAGCTGTTTGAGCAAAAGACCAAGCACAAACCTGAGTGAACTCCCAGAGCACTCTATTCACGCTTTATGTAGAGCTGAGTTTAGACCATAAAACCCACCTTTAATCCATCCTGGAGTTCTACTGGACAGCTGGTTTCCAGCTGGAAACACAAGCAGGACACCTGCAGGTCTCCATGGCTGAATAAAACTGGAGGCAGAACAACCCGTTAGCTAAGATCTTTTAATGCACTGACTTGTTCCAAGAGAGTTTTCTGGTTAATTTGTGACATAAAACTACATTTTCCCACCTGCAAAACACCTGAGACAGCAGCACATTTATTTACCTGAACCAGGTGTGCTTATCCTGGGAAAGCTGAGGCATAATCCACTGGCTGTGGAAACACTGGGCTCTCCTCCTGCAATACAGCTTCAAGTTTGCGGCTCCACAGCCCCAGTCTCTAGGGCACAGGGGTGGTTCCTGTCCTTGTACCACCTCATTTATTGAATCAAGGCCTGAAGAGAGCTGAGGAGGGACTTTGACAATGTGATAAGACAAGGGAAATGGCTTCCCACTGCCAGAGGGCAGGGATAGGGGATATTGGAAAGGAATTGTTCCCTAGGAGGGTGGGCAGGCCCTGGCACAGGGTGCCCAGAGAAGCTGTGGCTGCCCCTGGATCCCTGGCAGTGCCCAAGGCCAGGCTGGACAGGGCTTGGAGCAACCTGGGCTAGTGGAAGGTGTCCCTGCCCATGGCAGGGGGTGGCACTGGATGAGCTTTAAGGTCCTTTCTAACCCAAACCATTCCATGATTCTGTGATTTAATTCTTTTAATAATGTATTTGACAAAGACACTTCTAGAAAGAGATTATTCCCAGGTTTGTAAACTACAGCTCATTTTCATCATTATTCTGTTAGCCATGGTGTACCAGAGGATCCAGCAACTGAAGACAGGATAACCCAGAGCTGCCTCAATGTACCATCATTCCCTCAGTGTAGCTATTTTTCTTTCCTGGAAAACGACACAGTCTTAATGCTCCGAAAGGAGTGATGGATCTGCAGCGGCTGTAAGGGCTGTATGTGCTGTGCTGTTCGTGACACGCGGGAGTGTCAGAGGTGCTGTGGAGAAAGAGCCGGACCCTCAGAGCCCGAGTTCCCGGCCCGTGTCCCTGTGGGAGCTGTCCCGGGTTTCCGTCCCGTGTCCCTGTTGGGAGCTGCCCCGGGTTCCCGGCCCATGTCCCTGTGGGCGCTGTCTCGGGTGGGGTTCCCGGCCCATGTCCCTGTGGGCGCTGTCCCGGGTTCCCGGCCCGTGTCCCTGTGGGCGCTGTCCCGGGTTCCCGGCCCGCGTCCCCGTGGGCGCTGTCCCGGGTTCCCGGCCCGNTCGGGGCGGGCCCGGCCCCGGGACGGGGATCGGGGCGAGCAGGGGTCGGGACGGTCCTGGTGGCCGTGTTGGCCGTGCTCGGTTCGCTGCAGGTGGCCCGCGGCGCCGGGTGAGTGTCTGGGCACCGCCTGTCCAGGGGCGCGGCTGTGCCCGGCTCCGGGGGCTCCCGGTGCCCTGAGGTCGGGCTGGTGGAGCGGGTGGCGAGCGGGACAGCCGCCCTTGAACCGCGGTGGGTCACACCGGGGACGCGGGAGAAGCGAGCCTGGGGTGTCAGCGAGGCCGTGCCCACCCCGAGCTGCGCCGCTTTCATCGCCCCGCGTTTGCGGCCTTGGGGCAACCGGGTGTTGTTGTTGCAGGAGCCCCCGCAGCGAGCCTCTGCTGCAGCCCTACCCGCCCTGGCAGCACGGCCCCCGGCACAGCCACAGGCACGTCAGGGACTGCCAGCCCGTCAAGTACGGCAACGTCACGCACGAAGCGTGGCCCGGTGACAACAGCACGGGCGGCCCGGTGGCTGTCACCAGAACGTTTGTCTCGTACCTCCACCCGGAGGGCAGCGACCGCAAGGTGATCTATGGCCACTTCACTTTCGTGAGGAACCCCCTGAGGACCTTCTCCGTGCTGGAGCCGGGTGGTGCCGGCGGCTGCCTGGCTCAACGCAGAGCCCCCGTGGAAGAAACTGCAAAGCTCAGGAAGTGTCTGGTGGCCCAGAACGGCGGGTACTTTAAGATGGAAACCGGAGAGTGCCTTGGGAATGTTGTGAGCGATGGAAGGCTGGTGAGAGACTCTGGAGGCCTACAAAATGCTCAGTTTGGCATCCGGAAAGATGGCACCATGGTGTTTGGGTAAGAGCTGGGGGGTGTTTGGAGAATGTTCTCTAGCCTGAAGACTTTCAGGCGTCACTGAGCAGGAAGCTCATCCCAGCACTGCCTCCTTGGCCTCCCCAGTTAGAGTGGAAGCTCACTTGGAATGCTGAAGCTAGGGATGTTCTAGCTGTGCCTCATGGAGCTATCTCTGTGGTCCTTGGCTCGTGTCAGAGGATGAAGAGAAGCTCAGTAAGTTATGATCTCCAGCTGCTTAGGTTCCAGTGTCTCCTCTCCCAGCTTGCCGTAGGGACACTGGGCGGGGTAGAAGGGAAGAGGGCTCTGTGTTCCCTGCAGAGGAGACCCAGAGTGGAGTGTGTGTGCTCTGGCTGCAGTACAGAAAGGAGGGGCTTTGGAAAGGACCTCAGGAGGTCCCATCCAGCACTCTGCTCAGCACAGGTTGGATGGAGTGGGCTGCTCCAGGCCATGTCTGGTTGGATTTTGAACATCTCCGAGGATGGAGACTCCACATCCTCTCTGGGCAAACCTGTGATTGACCATATTAACATTTTCTTGGGATGCTTTAAGGGCAGTGACTCCATCACTGCCCTAGGCAGCTGTGCCAGTGCCTGACCACCCTCTCCATGAATAAATTTTCCCCATACCCAACCTAAACATCCCCTGGCACAGCTTGAGGCCATTCTCTCTCAATCTTTTCCTGTTCCCTGGGAGCAGCACCCAACCCCCTTCCCCCAGCTGCCCCTCCTGTCAGGAGTTGTGCAAAGCCAGAAGGTCCCCCCTGAGCCTCCTTTTCTCCAGGCTGAGCCCCTTTCCCAGCTCCCTCAGCTGTTCCTGGTGCTCCAGCCCCTTCCCCAGCTCCATTCCCTTCTCTGGACCCTCTCCAGCCCCTCAGTGTCTTTCCTGTCTTGAGGGGCCCAGGACTGGAGGTGCCTCAGCAATGCCCAGCACAGGGCATGGTCACTACCCTGGCCCTGCTGGCCACACTGTGGCTGGTCCAGGCCAGGTGTCACTGGCCTTCTTGCCCACCTGGGCATCTACCCCAAGCAGATGGACACAGAAGTTCTGATCACCCTCTGATGAGGAATATTTGACTGAGAGACTGTAGTGCTCCCTGGAGTGCAAAAGGCCTCCAGGAGCTGCCCTTCCCCAGCAGCTGGAGGATCCTAAAAGTCCCAGAAGGGTTCCTAGGACCCTTCTGCTGGTCTCAGAAGATGCAGCAGCAGCCTGGAAGTTGCATCTTCTGGTGGCTTACTTCTAGGCCTCAGGAAGGATCCCTGAAAAGCCACACTGAGCGTGCCAAGCCAGGGCTTTATCCTGCAGCCATTCTGACAGCCCTGAGTACCATGGCCTTGATTTGTGTGAGAGAGGGGCTGGGTGGGTCAGTGACATGTCCCTTCAATGAGGGAGTTTCTGCAGAGGGGACCAACAGCAATTTCAGGGTCACTATTGAGTCCTTAACCTCAGCTCTGCCCTGCTGCTCCCCAGCTCTGGCAGGATGTCCCTGTTAAATGGAGCTGTCGTGGTGTTTGGTGGCTTTGTGCCTTCCAAACCATGATCAGAAAAATAGTTTGAGTGTAAATAATTTTGGCTGTCAGGACAGTGGGGAAAGTCGTTCACAGCTTCGCTCTTTCACCCTGCACCATGACCAGCAGGACACAGCCCAGGGCACAGTTACCCCACCCTGCAAAGCTGCTGCTGCTCCCTGGGCTGACAGTGGGTGAATCCAGGCTTTAAAAGCTGTCAAGTCTCTGCCCAAACTGTTTTGTAGTTTGATCTATTTTCAGCCGTGTTCATGTTGTCTTCTTATTCCTTTCCCATGGGAAAAGGGAATTAGTTTTGCATGTTTTCCATTCAGGTATTTGCAATTACACTTTTCTACAAAGCAGAAAGCTTTGTTTGCCCACAGTCACAGATACCAAACAGAAGTTGAGCATCCAGCTCCCACAAGGCATCAAAAAAGTCACCTTTAAACCCAAAATCTCTGTCAGAACACAGCTGTCCAGCTCCACCCCCTGCTCTCATCCTCTCAGTTGCAAACATCTCCTAGCACCAGGGAGATGAGGCAGGTGTTCCCCGTCACCCTTATTCAGGAGAGAGCAATATCCCTTGAGTAGCACCCTGTGGTGACACACAGCACCTGAGCATGGAGGTGGCAGCTGAGCAGTCCTTTTGCTGTCTGCAGGAGCAGGGGAACCTCCTTCCCAGATGGAAGGAGCAGGTGGCATCCAGTGCAGCTGCAGGCAGGCTGGGTGCTGTAGCTCTAAGTGCTCTCCAAAGCTATTTGGTGTCACATTTTTGGAGAATAGAAGCTGACAGGCAGCAAGATGTTACAGCTGCTTCCATAGATCCCCGAGTACTTGGCAGTGGCTCTGTCCTTGTGTTCTGCCAGATGCTTTCTGCTCTTGTTGCCCTGGCTCGGATCCACTGGCCACATTGTTTGAAGCACAGTGGCCTGGGACCATCATTAGCTGTGGGTTTGTGCAGAAGAGCAGAGAACAGGGGCTGCTATGGCTGCTAAAGTGATGCTTGGCCCCTGGTTTTAGATGCAGCTGTCCTTCATTCTATGTCTTTCTGCCCTTCTCCCTGCTTCAGGAGCCTGCTGGCAGCAGGAAAGGCTTTAACATGACGTGCAGTGACTGTGAGTAACCCTCCTGCCCTCTGTTCCTAGTTACCTGTCTGAGGAGGATGTCCTGGATCAATCAAACCCTTTTGTGCAGCTTGTGAGTGGGGTGGTTTGGCTGCTAAGGAATGGAGAGGTGTACATCAACCAAAGCCGGGCGGCCGAGTGTGGTGACACTCAAACCACAGGTAAATACTGTGGGGGCTGGCTTCAGCCTGGCCATGGACTGTCCTTCCCCTGGGACTCTGGGGAGGAGGGGCACTTAAGAAGTCCAACTTCCATAGAATCATGGAGTAGTTTGGGTTGGGAGGACCTTAAAGACCATCTTACTGCACACCCCTGCTGTGGGCAGAGACACCTTCCGCTATCTCAGGTTGCTTCAAACCCTGTCCAACCTGGCCTTGGACACTTCCAGGGATCCAGCGACAGCCACAGCTTCTTTGGCTTCTCTGGCTGTGCCAGGGCCTCAGCACCCTCCCAGCCAAGAATTCCTATCCTGTCTAACCTGTCCAGAGAAACTCAAAGCAGGTGCCTCTTGCAGGAGTTTAAAGCCAAGGGATTGTGAATCCCCTGCTTTGTCCCTGTACCAGACAAAAACTTAATCAAGAGCACTGTTGTAGGGCTTGGATGAACAAGACGAGGCTGGGCTGTGCTCTCCCTGTGTTTCAGTTCAGATGAGGCCCTTGCTGGGAGCTCTTTGGCAGACAGGTGTGTCTTAAGAGCCCACTCTGTCCCCTAGCTGAGTGTGAATTGTTCCCCGTGCTGCAGGAACCTTCGACAGGTTCATTAATGTGATCTCAGCCAGGACTGCGGTGGGACACGACCGTCAGGGCCGGCTGGTCTTGGTTCATGTGGATGGACAGACGGAATCCAGAGGGTAAGGGCTTAAATTCCTGGGACTGGAGTGACACTGCAGCTGTCAGGGCCATGTTTTAAGGCAGAGACTTGCAGAGCTCAGGAGAGCCAGAAAAGGCTCACACAGCCTTCCTCAGCGTGCCTGGGATGGGAGAGCTTCCCCTTCTACCACAGAGAGCAGCAAGCTCCTGATCTAACGGCTTCACTGAAGGCAAATCAACAACCTCTGCTTCGCAGGGTCAGCCTGTGGGAAATGGCAGAATTCCTGAAGCAGCAGGGAGTCATCAACGCTATCAACCTGGACGGTGGAGGCTCTGCCACGCTGGTCCTGAACGGGACCCTGGCCAGCTACCCCTCTGAGCACTGGTAGGTGCTGCTGGCTCGTGCCCAGGGGCCCTGCAGCTCCTGTCAGGGTGCAGAGGCTAGCCCCATGCGCTGGCCTGGCTGGGAGGGCACAGCAAAGGCGGGTGACAGGATCTGCGGGAGACAGCAGCTCTAGAATTTAAAGAGATTGAATGACTCCATGTTTTTTCCACTTGGTCATTCAGGATTAAAGCTGAGCTGGTTCCGGACAGGCAGCAAAGCTGTGCCTGTGACTGAGTGGCTGATGTGGGAATCGGATAAGGCAGCAGCTCTCAGTGTGGGAGATTCAGAGCTGCACATCCATGGGAATTAGCAGAGATCTGTCAGCAGCTTATTATTATGGAAGAGTAACACTGACTGGGAGACCCTGCCCTTCCTCCTTGGAGAGAATCTAAAGAATATTTTGTTTTAAATTTAACTTTAGTCAGTTCTGACTGTGAATGTGAAGGGATTTAACATTCAGTTGCCATAACTACAGTGATATAATTTATATCAAAGCAAATATCATTGAAGAAAATGTGTGCTGGGTGCCAAAATGAGGGAAGCTGGGATTGCTTTGAGGAGGACTGTGTTGCTTCTCTAATTCCATGTTTGAAATGATACCTATCAGATGGGATTTATAACTCAGTTAAAACACTGACTCCAATGTAGTTTTATGTTTATATTTTCCCAGTATTAATGTTCATGTTTGCCAGTGCGGATCAGGAGGAAATCTCTGGGTTATGTAATGGGTGTTGGGCTGGGCAGTGCAGGGTCAGCTCACACTGTCCCCTCTGCTGTCCCCAGCTCCTTTGACAGCATGTGGCGGTGTCCCCGGAGCATCTCCACCGTGGTGTGTGTGCACGAGCCGGGCTGTGACCCGCCTGACTGCAGCGGCCACGGGCTCTGCGTGGCCGGGCACTGCCACTGCGACGGCCCCTTCTGGGCAGGTCCCGCCTGTGACACCTTGGACTGCGGTCCTGCCAACTGCAGCCTGCACGGCGTCTGCAGCGCCTGTGAGTCCCTGTGCCGGGTGACACCGAGGGGCCCGGGCCGCAGCAGGGGGGCAGGGCCTGGCGCTGCATCCCTGGGGAATATCCCTGGGGAATATCCCTGGGAATATAGTGTGCCTCCCTGCCAGGCACCAGCTGGGTGGGTGGGGCTGCTTCCCCTCTCCTCCGCATCTGAGGCACAGATGGTCAGAACGCGTTGCCTTCAGGAGCTGGCAGCGGAGCTGGGCCGGGACTCGGGGCTGGAAACTTCAAGCTCTGTGCCTCAGTTTCCTTTTCTGCCCCAGGGTCACGCTCTGGGTTTTTTGTGAGGTTGCTGATGGGCAGGGCTGTGTATTATGCTGTGTGACAGCAGCTGCTTCTGTCCCCTCCCCTTACTGTTCCTTCTTCACCTGCCTCTCCTACTTCATAATTTCTACAAGTGTGCAGTTGCTACTCTTCCCTGAATCTGAACCTAGGGATTTCTGGAATCTCTGCCCCCAGCTTCTGCATCTCTGTGCCCAATCCCATTACCCTCCTGTCCTCCTGACTCAGCTCTCATTCAAGTGTGCCCCAGTGCAGTGGCTGAGCAGAGCTTGGTGGGTGCAGGTGTTGCCAGTAGCTGAGCCAGAGTAGGTCCCAGGGAATGCCATCAGCAGGGATTCTGCTGCATTTGGCAGCTGGGGAGGGGTGGTGTGTGAACCCACCCTTTGTGTGAGTGCAGGGTTCCTCTTCTGGGGATGCACTGGCAGGGGTAAGAGGGCACCTCAAGAGGCAGAGGCTTCTAATTTAAAGTCCTTGCTGCTTGCAAGTGTTTTGTTGTTGTCAGTAATGCCTGTTCCATGTTTGCATAGCTGGATGCCTGTGTGACGCCGGCTGGACTGGCAGCAACTGCACTGAAGGTAAATACTGACTGCTACTCCACTGCCTCTTCACAGTCAGGGACAGGGCAGTGGGAACCACTTTCCAACAGCTGCCTGCCTCAGGGGGGGAGCAGGGAAGGGAAAGGCCACCCTGTGGGCTGGGCTGCTCTTTTCTGGCAGTGTGAGTTTAATTGCAGCTGGAGCATCTACAATTGGCGTGGTGTGAGACATTCAAGCCCTCGCTTCTTGTTCAGGGCACACACTCAGCTTATTGCTGAGCATCCCTCCGCAGGGATGAGCTGTGGCTGTGCACTAGGATTGCTCACTTCTCCCACCAGGGCCCTGCTGACTCCTCTGCTTGTCTCCTGCAGCTTGTGCTCCTGGTTCCTACGGAGAGTCCTGCAGCCAGAAGTGCCGGTGCCAGCATGGCAGCTCCTGCGACCCTGTGCACGGAGCCTGTTCCTGCCCTGCCGGCTTCTATGGCACCAGCTGTGAGCATGGTAAGGGCTGCTCTCAGCGACCTCTGGGGCTGGGGACAGCGTTTTGTGTCACCTCTGAGCCACCTCTTGGGTACAATTCTGCCAGGGGAGCTCAGGCCTGAACATCACCAGCTGGCTCCCAGCTCTTCTGGGCCTGCCTCTCCTACCCAAATGGGCTAGAAAGGAGAGGAAGGAGCAGAGAGGAAAGACGAGTTTGCTTCATCAATGGAAAATTTTGGATTCCTGTTTAGTCTCAGCCCCAAAGAACTGCATTCTTTTCCCAGAGCCCCTGAATGCACACAAAACATGCTCTGCTCCAGGGTGTTGCACTAGGCCCTGCTGTAGCTCAGGCTTCAGGGTCAGTGCCTGTGGAATGCTCCAGTGGGCTGTCCTGCCATCCCACCCTCACACTCCTTGTGCCAGAGCTAACTGTTCAGCCTTGTGCAACCACTCCAGGCCCCCCTGTGTCTGAGTGAAGCATTTAATTACAGGGGGGTGTGAACTTCCTGAGTGGCTGATTCTGTCAGTGATGCTCTGTTCCAGCCTGGGAACACACAGCCAGTCCCTTCCCAGAGATGTTGCCCAGGGAAGCTCTGGCTGCCCCATCCCTGGAAGTGTCCAAGGCCAGATTGGACAGGGCTTGGAGCAAACCTGGGATAGTGGAAGATGTCCCTGCCCATGGAGAGGGGTTGGAGCAAGATGACCTTTAAAGTCTCTTCCAACTCAAACCATTCCATGATTCTGTGGTCCCAGTTTTACACAAACTTCCCTCTGAGGCACACCAAAGAACAGCCCTGAACTCCCAGCATGGTGGTCCCAGACTGCTGCAGGCTCAGCTGGGCTGTGGGAGCTGCAGCCACAGCCTGGGTGGTCTCGGAGCAGGTGGAGCTTTGGCAATAACCAATCCCTTTGTGATCCCATCCCCAGAGTGTCCCCTGGGCTGGTTTGGGCCGAGCTGCCAGAGCCGCTGTGCGTGTGACCACTCGTGTCCCTGTGACCCCGAAACGGGCAGCTGCAACATCACCCACCACGGGGCGCTGCAGGACCATTTACACAGAGGTATCCAGCTGCAGGGGGCTGGGGTTTGGAAAAAAGTTGGAAGAGCAGCTTTAGTGCCTAATGGTGTTTGCTTAGTCACCAGCTCTGCTTAACCTTGCTCTTTTTCAGTGGAATTTTACACCCTGCCCCACCTTTCTTCCCTCTTTGTTTTCCAGCTGGACAGTGTTTGGCTTCCCAGAAAAAGGAAAAGAGCAAAGAAAAGTTCTCTCTGTCAGAGTAAGTATGTGGTGCTCACTGTGCATCTGAGGCTGTCACAGAGCATGGGGGGTGCTCTGTCTGCAGAAAAGGAGGCTCAGGGGGGACCTTGTGGCTCTGCATGACTCCTGACAGGAGGGGACAGCCAGGTGGGGGTCAGGCTCTGCTCCCAGGGAACAGGGACAGGACAAGGGGAAATGACCTCGAGTTGTGCCAGGAGAAGTTTAGTTTGGATGCTGGGGAAATTCCTTCACAGAAGGGATGGTCAGGCAGTGGCACAGGCAATGCTGGGAGGATGGTTGGACTTGATGATCTTGGAGGGCTTTTCCAGCCTAAATGATTCCGTGGTTCTGTCCTGCCTGAGAGCAGGCCCACAAGCTTGGGAACACAGAGGAGGGAGTACAATCCTCTGCACACTGGGCACACGTGCCACAGGTGAGCTGTTGGTGATGTGATTTGTGTGTCCCACAGAAGCTCATGGCTCTCCCTGAGCTCTGCCTTGGCCCTGCTGCTTGTGCTGAGTGCCCTGGGGAACGTGGGGCTGGTGCTGCAGGGGCGGTGGCAGCACCGGGACCGGGACTATCGCTACCACCCCCTGAGGGACATCAACGGGGACACCCCTCACAGCCCCTCCTCTGCTGCCTGGGACCAGGACGATATTCAGGAGCACGAGGACACTCAGGACCCAAACCAAGAGTTCCTTTAGAATCATGGATTGGATGAGGTATTTCACCCTGCATTGCCCCTCAGCACTGACTGTGACTGGGGCTATTCCCACTGGGAGCCTCAAACTGCTGCCTGAGGAACCTCAGCCCAAGAACTGCCCTGTTGAGGTTGTGGTTTCCTTTTCTCTGCTGCCCCAGCACCCAGGATTGCAGCATTAGGGGATGCAGGACATCCCGTGGGTGAGAGAATTCCACAGCTGCAGCAGGAAAGGAGATGGGCTGGTTCCTTCCAAAAGTTGAGGGAAACAGGTGAGGGATGCAAGTTACAGGCACCTCCAGAAGATCCCTGCTCACCCGAGCAGTGCTTTTTAAGATGCTAGTTAAACTGCCTCTAGTGCAAAGCTGGGCTTAAGGGTATTACAGTCAATGTCTGCCCTTCCTTGCTAAGCTCAGATTTTAATCAGAAAAGTGACCAAAAGTTTGTTTGAAAATGTTGAAGCAGGTGCAGCACCCAGTGCCAGCAGAGCCCTCCTCTCCCGGCCATGGTGGTGGCTCAGGGGTGACATGCAGGGTTGTGACAGCCCCTGCAGGGCTGGAATGTTTTCTAACCAATCCTCAGGCCAGAGCAGCCCCAGAGGGTGATGAGTGCTGTGTTTTGGGGCAGCTCCTGCAGCAAAGCACCAAAAAAAGCCCTCTCAGGTCCCAGGTTCCATTTATGCATCTCTCCAACTCCCAGGAGCCAAAGGCTCTGCCCAGCTCCATGGGCTGAGGGCCCCTGGCACTGGCACAGCCTGGAACTGTCCCTGTGGGGAAGGGCACAGACAAGGACAGCCTGGTACAGCTGGCATGGCACAGACTGGGCTGCCCTGCCCCAGCTGGGCACTCCTCAGAGGGACCAGCAAGGTCTCCAGCCCAGCCAGGAGCCCAAGCACCTCCTCTGGCAATCTGGAACACAGCCGTGCACACTTCCATTAAAACAGTGTTTGAGTTTGCTTCCCCTTGAGGGAAGCCCAGCCTTGGACGAGCCCCTTGGATGCTGCAGAGGGGTGAGAGCCTGTCTGAGCCCCACACATCTTTATGCACTCACTCCCTTTTTATCTCTCCAAGTAAAGGATGTGTAATTTCGGTGCCAGTGTTGGCATCAAGTCAGCCTGTAACCGAGAGACTCTATTTTTCTATGATTTACAGAAGATTATTTGAAACTTGAATAAAGTCTATTAGTGCTACCTGCCTGAAACTAAAAATTCCTGACACGCAGCTGCAGAAGGAGCTGGTCCTTTCCCAGTTAACCTCAGCCACCCAGTGGAACTCAAGGGCTCTTTTATTTTTAATAACACCCACACTGCAGGATGTGCTGTTCCAGCCCACTCTGTGCTAGGAAACCAAACAAAAGATGCTGGTTCTGTAGAAGAAAAAGCCCAAACATTTTAATTAAAAAGCAGAAAAAAGTGAATACAAGCCTTACCTCTGCTTCTGGGGGCAAAGAGAGCAGCACACAGGCTTGAATTTTCACTGCCCTGCAATTTCAACAGTTGAATCAAACAATTCCATGTGTTCTCAGAGATGTTTTATTTCCCACATACCCAAAAGTACAGCTCTACCAGGACCCACAGACACCATCACAGTAGAACATCTGTTATTTCAGCACCCTGCAGTGGGCTCTTACAGGAGATTTGAGGGTTTTGACTGAGAAAAATGAGGAGTGTATAAAACCAAAGCCAGCTGCAAAGGAGAGAAAGTAAGCACTGCTAAAAAAACTTAATTAATGCCCATTTAACTTAGGTGTAACTGATAGCTTGGAAGTGGGTGTTGGTGTCACTAAAAGCCAGCAAATGTGACTTGACTCCAATTTCACCTTCCAAGAGAGAAATAATCAGATGTAAGGAGCATCACAAAGATGTTGGAGGAATATTAAAGCTAGTTGCATGCAGGAATCTTTGACAGCTGCTGTCAAGTAAGTCTCTAATAGCTGTTCCTTGCATTAATTGCTCACAGTACAAACATTTGGGATATTAAAGCAGTGTGAGCTCATAAAATGCCTTTTGAAATGAGGGATTCCCTGTCTGGAGCAGGGTCAGCCTCAGCCCCAGCAGCTTCCCAGCCCAGTGTGGTGGACAGCTGAGCTCACCACACCACTTCCTACTGGGAATTGAGAGTGGATTATGGCATTTTCAAAATCTGCCAAGAAACCAGGCTGGGATTACAAATTGTTATTCACAGTTCTGAAAGGGAACAGACGGAACTGAACTGGCTGAACACGGCTGCATCTCAGTCACTCAGGATTCCCTGGCCTGGCCACCGTTGGGAATTCTGTTTCCAACAGTGAGTACAGGAGCTGAGGAACCACTGAGCTGCTCCAGTGGCTCCCTGTGAGAGCCCCCAGGGCCGACTCCCAGACTCCCAGCACTCCCCTGGCACCCGGCAGGGCAGCGGTGACACCTGCGGGGCTGGAGCCACCCCTGGTGCCGCGGGGGCTCAGCCCTCCTTCAGCGGGGACAGAGCCCTTTTCACACTGGAGAGCAGCAGGACAGCTCAGGACTGTGCCCTGAACGACAGCTGAGGCCATCCAACATCCATCCTCACGCTCTGTTTGCCCTTCCCAGCCCTGGGACAGACCCCAGGGAACGGGGCAAACCTGGAGAACTCTGGGAATGAAGGTGTCACATCTGGCCGTATTTAACTGTGACCTCTGGCACAGCCCTTGGCACCTTGCACGGCATCATGCGCTCCCCCACCACCCACGAGGCATGGCACCAGCTCTGAGGTAGGTGTTGTGTTTGCATAGGGAATATCTGAACAGGGAGAGCCCCAATTTACTGGGAGCCAGTTTTCAATTAGCAGCTCCTTCCCTGCACACAGCCTTGGCCTCGCTGCAGAGCAGCTGCTGGGGAGGGAGCAGGGACGGCTTTGCTGCATCACCCAAAATGAGGCCATTTCCCAAGGTTCTGGCTTAGGAGATTTCTGAGGATCCAGAACCCCTCCCAGACTCAGCTCACTGTGAAGAAAACTCTGAGTTTATTTTCTAAAGCACGCTGATGTTTGAGGGGGGAAAAGGAGATGTAGAAGAATTCTGTGTCTCTGGTATCTGCAGTTCACAAGGTCAGGTTTAAAAAGCACAGCACAGCATCCAGGCTGTTGCTCCCTTTCTCCTGTTAACATTCAGGAGAAAAAGGAAAAAATATTGAATTATTTAAATTGGTTTCAAAGTAAATTGTCAGATGGGATAAACCACACAGCCTTGCCAAGGAGAGGTCACAAGCTGCTTCACAGATCTCTGACAGGCAGAGGAGTGGTACTGCCAAGGGACAAGAGGAAAAACTGGGATTGGAATATCCCCAGAGCCAGGAACACTCTGTGGAACCAGCCCTTGACTTTGCCCTTCAGAGATCTGCCAGGGGTCAAGTTCCAGGTGCTTCACTGACAAAAGTCAAACTTCCGGTGGGCAGAAAACAGCACATCCCACATTTCAAAATAAAATTATATTTAAAAAAAATCTAGTGTGAAAGAAGAGATTCTTACCCAGAGCAAACCCAGGGAACAGGAGTGTTGCCACTGTAGGATGTGAGCAATCACGTGAGAAGGGAAGGTAAAATCCTGAAACAGCACAGGGGGAACAGGGCTGGGTTTGCTCCTGGGGCTTTGGGAGTCTGAAACTGTTTCTAGAATTAGATTTTATTCTGGGTCAAGGATTTTCCATGAGGGATACACACATGCACTTTTGCTTCCAGAATTCCTGACTTTCCAGAGGAAAGGTGGGAATTACTACATTTACATTTGTCCCTCTTTATCACACTCCAGTTATGCTGAAATGCCAGAGACAGAAATTTCATTTGTCTGGGATAAACATTCAAGTCTATGGAACAACAGAGAATTGGAAATCAGAACTTCCCTGAGCTCTACATAACCAAATTACCTTTTCACAGGGAGAGATGCAAGGTACAGAGTGATTCCCTTGGCTCCAATCCTTAAAAAGCCCCACCAAACAACTCAAAACCATGTCAAGTTCTTTGTCTCCCATTGTCCCAGATATTTTGGCTCTTTTCTCCTTTGGCAGAGCCTGGTGCTTCAAAACCAGTGATTAAAAAAAACAGGGTGGGAAGGAACAACTTCACAGATTTCTGAATAAGAACTTGGTGAGTATTTGACACCTGCTGTCATTTTCTTCACCTAGACAAGAACATGGATAACTTTGCTCCCCAACCTGACTACAGGAACAATCAGAGATGAGGGACAAACATGGCATTTTTGGTGTGTAGGAAGACAGTGCATCTTCATGACAACTCCTGAACTCAATCCTTGTTTCTTAATACAAAAAACAGTCTAAAAAAGCACTGGACTCTCACCTTTCCTTGCAAGGAAGGTGACACAAGCCCTTACCTCAATGCAGCCCTTTTGCAAGAACATCCAGTGATCACAAAGATCAGGACCCAAGCAGAAAGACTGCTTGAGATTGAAGACAATCAGTTATTCCTTTCTAAAACAACGTTCATCCCTTTAAAAAAAGGTGACTGTATTTAATAAATAGTCATTTCTGACATAATAAATAAGTTAAAAATTAATTAAAAATAAGCTAGTATAGAATAAATAGGCTTCAGTAAGTGCTTACATACATACATGCCTCTCTGAATGGTTTCAAGTGAGCTTGTAGTTAAAAGAAGCAAGTTCTGTAATACTGCCAGAAAATCTTGTGCCTTCAGGAAATCAAATATTGCTTTTCTTAGCCCTTTAGGACTGGGTTCAGTTCCCATCCACTCGGGAATGGGACAGACCTACTCATTATTGCTGTAAACCTGAGTAAAAAGAAACAATAGTTTGGAAGAAGCCTCTCACTGCAGGCAGATTCAATGCCTGGAATTTCTAAAAAAAACCATTTTGACTTTGTTTCTCAGCAGGGTTAAAAAAATCCAACACATTTCCCAGAGCATCCTGCCAGACCAGAAGAGGTTTTTGGTTTAGTCTGGAAGTGATTTCTGAACCATCCTACCTGTATCAAGGTGTTGACAGTTCCTTCCAAGGCCCTGCCACTGGAATGCCCATTTGACTCTCCAGGGTGGAACCAGTACCCATGGCACACAGGACATACCCTTTGTTTTGCCAGCCAGGAATTATCTAAAGGTCCAACAGGTAAGGCAACATCAGCTCCTCTGTGGGAAAAGGACCAATGGGAAGAGCCCTTTGGAGTGGAGTGGAGTGGAATGGATTACTGCAAACTCACAGGCACCCAAAATCCACAGGTGGTGAAGGAGGCTACTGAGAAGCAGGCAGCTGACCAAAATCTCCTAAACCTGCCCTTGGAATTTCAGTTTTTGTGGCTGAAGCAGCTCCCAGAGGCCTCTCTGTGTCCAAATGGCTGTGACGGCCCCACGGCTGAGCCCCGGAGCTCTTTGGTTTGGGGCTGGAGCAGCCCCGGGGTCCCCCTGCTGCTGTAGCCTTGGCTCTGCTATCTGGAGATGTGGGAGCTGCTCTGGGACTGGCTGGAAGATGTGGTGACTCCACTCAGCTGGGAAAAGCCACTGTTGCAAGATTCCAGGCTCGACATGGATCCCCTGGGATGGGACAGAACAGATGGGCTGTTAGGCAGGCTGCAATTAAGGGATAACTATTCCTCCCACAGATCAGCTCCCCCTCTCTAACACTTGCACAAGTGCTTTTGGTGTGTCATTTCCCACTTGCTCTCTAAGAATCTCTGTGTCATGATGAAAAATTAATCAGTCAGAGACATTTTTTCCCAGTTACAGATATTATTCCTTGTCTCTGACTATTGTTCTGGGGAAGGGGACACAACTGGAGCCTCTGAGAGCTGTCCCTGAGGAAAAAGGAAAGCTCTGGAGCACTCCAAATAGAGTCTTGTGAACCCAAGGACTCCAGGCTGCTGAACACCAGAGTCCCCACTCAGCATCTCCAGCTCCTCCTGCCAAAAGCAGGCTGGGCTCAGGAAGAGCCCCAAGGAACAAGCACGACTGGACTGAGGCATTTCTGCTGCTCTGGCCCCACAGGACCTGGCCAGGTCACACCTCAAGCTACCACCTTCAAGTCTGTTCTACCCAATGCCTCCTCCAGCTCTAGGGAAGGGTCAAGGACGTGCACAGAGCTCAGATTAACAGGAGATGGGGAGGTGTTTCTGGCATTGAAGGAGGGGGCCAGGCACACCCTGCCAAGGCTGACTGTTCACCTGTCCAGAAGTGCTCATCCTTCTCAAGTGCCAAACAAAATCATCTGGGAAATAGCCCAGCTGATATTTAAATTACTCCAAAAGCAGCTTCTCAAAAAATTTCCAACTAAGATAAAAATCCTCCTGAGTCAAAACCTCCTGCTTTTCAGGCAGCTGCAAGCAAGACCCAAAGCACAAATTTCACTGGTGGACACAGATTCAAGGGAACTTTTAAATACCTACAGCACCAGAGGAGATTGGTTGCACAAAATACCACCAGTACCACCAATTTTGTGTCCATCCATTTGTCAGTGAAGCACACCCCCTGTGGGGGTCTCTGATATCCAAGTGTTTAACTCACACTCAGTGCAACTCCTAGTAAACCCCTTATAAATGCCCTACCTAAAGTCCTTGGAGGCCAGCACCTCATAGTAGTAGATAAGCTTGCACTTGTGGCTGGAGCCCTGCAGGGAGGCTAGGACATCATCCACACGTGGGAGGCTGGAGCTGGAGCAGGGCAGGGGCCCGTGCATCCTCCACTGCAGGATGTAAAAGCCAGGCCAGCGTGTGACATGGGACCCCTGCAGAGAGGGAGGGACAGCAGGTGACCACGGGTGTTAGGGAGAATGGCTGAATGACCCAGCACAGGTGTCATTCACCTGTCTCACCTGCCTGAGACACAGCCCTGTAGTACCAGTAGGGAAAAAAAAAAAAAAAAACCAAAAAAAACCAGCTTACTTAGCTTAATTTGCAGAAGAATTTTAGCTTGGAGTCTCTTTCCAAGGACTCACTCTAAATAAGGATTTCCCATTTTCACAGGGTATCCAGAAAATGATCACAGAACTGTTTGGGTGGGAATAGACCTTAAAGCCCATCCCATCCCCCCCCCTTCCCCTGTCCCAGGTTGCTCCAAGCCCCGTCCAGCCTGGCCTTGGCCACTGCCAGGGATCCAGGGGCAGCCACAGCTTCTCTGGGCACCCTGTGCCAGGGCCTGCCCACCCTCATAGGGAACAATTCCTTCCCAATATCCCATCCATCCCTGCCCTCTGGCAGTGGGAAGCCATTCCCATTGTCCTGTCCCTCCATCCCTTGTCCTCAGTCCCTCTCCAGCTCTCCTGGAGCCCCTTTAGGCCCTGGAAGGGGCCCTGAGGTGTCCCTGGAGCCTTCTCTTCTCCAGGTGAGCACCCCCAGCTCTCCCAGCCTGGCTCCAACCCTTGGGGCATCTCCATGATCTCCTCTGGCCTTGCTCCAGCAGCTCCATGTCCTTCTGCTATCGGGCCCCAGGGCTGGGGGCAGCTCTGCAGGTGGGGTCTCACCTGAGTGGGGCACAAGGGCAGAATCCTCCCTTCCCTGCTGCTGGGAATGACCACAGGCCCCCTTCCTAGCAGTACCTGATTTCCCACACCATCAATTCCCTCCCTACCACCTGAGTACTCTGGAGCTCGCAGGACTCTGAATCCATGGCAGGACCCAAACCCCTCTGACCTGGATGCTCTCTCCTTCCCTGCAGACCAGGGGAGATTCCACCCGACTGTAATCCACTCCCAGCACCCAGGTCTTGTCAATGAGCTGCACATTGTCCCCTGCACCAGAGGGACTTGGTGATGTGGCTTCTTTGTGACTTGGCTCAGGAGCTCGTTTGGAGTGAAAGAGGCTGAACACCACATCTCCCTTCAGGATGTCGAAGTCCCAGGTGATGACAGATTCCCCTTCCAGGATCTCCACAAGTATCTAAGAAAGGAACAGAACAAGCCCCTTGCAGGGTCAGGTGCTCAGGTGGTAGCAGTGTGTTCCACCCCACTCTGGGGCAAACAGACTTGGCTCCACAATCCTTCAGGTGGCTGATGGTCTTGATTCCTGAGGGGGATACACACCAATTCCCACTCCCAACCCTACCACAGTACACCCACTCAGGTGTTTTTACCTTTTCTCCCCACATTAGAGTTGCTTGTAAATGAGTTATTTGTTCTAGGAAAACCTCAGTGGAACTGAGGCACAAAGCAGGACACAGCAAAGAGCCAAATCAGAGTCACTCCCCATCAGCAAGGCCAGACGACTGATTTGACACTTAATTGCTCCTTTTTGGGACATCCTGTTTCCTGGTGACTCCCATCAAGCAGTTCCCAGCACACACCTTCCTTTAGCACCCTCATTACTGTCCCAGCTACACTGCCGGGAAGGGAAACTGGCCTTTATTTCTCCCAAGAGGAGGAGGAGGGGGAGGAGGAAGAGACTGGACCTTACAGATGATCAGGCCATAGCAGAGATAAGAGACACTGCTTGTTCTTCACTCCCACACTCGCAGCTGTTCCCTTGCAGGAATGAGCCCTCTGCTGTTCTCTCTGTTGGGAACCCTTGGCTGCTCCAGTCAGCCCCAGCAGAGGGGACACATGTCACTGTCCCAGCCCAGCACCTCAAGCTGTGCTCTGTACCTCGTGTGGGGCTCCTTTGAGGACACTTGCAGAGTGGTAGATGGTTTCTGTCCACAGCCGGATGTGATCCGAGTTCTCCGGTTCGTCCTCCGTTTGGTAAAGGGACTTGGGGACGAGTCCCCCTTCGGAGACAGTGCACTGCAATGGTCAGACAGACAAACAGGAGGGCTCAGGATGTTCCACCAGTGAACCAGGTACACTTGCTGGCTGTCAGACATGGGCTGACCCCTCAGCTGAGCCAGAATTGCACAGTGGCTCTGAGGTCACTGGAACTACCAAGGTTTATGTGAGCTCCCGGCAGCGAGCTGCCCTCTGACCCTGCTCCAGGATCCCCAGGACAGCACCACCACTGCAGGGGGCAGCCCACTGTGCCCAAATAAACTGCCCTGTGCCTAGGGCAGGGGGAAGCTGGCCAGCACAGAGGCTTAACCCCTTCCAGAAGGCAGTGGAAGGCCAGGATGGTAAGGAAGAGGGAATCAGTTCCAGATTGTAAAAGAGTAAAGAAAACCCACCATGCAGTCTCCTCCCAGGAAGTCTGGGATCACATCCTTGTCCACATAGTCCACCAGCCCTCCTGAGCCCTGGTAGTTATTGCCACTGTAGATGAGGAACTTCTGCCGTGTGTTCTCATTGATAAAGGGACTGACCTGAAAGACAAAGGGCACACAGGGCATGGCTGTCACTGAGGGCAGCTGGAGACATTGCCTGAGCCATCTCACAACAATGCTTCAGGCTCTAGCCCAGAACATCTCAGCAGTGTGCAGAGTTTCACAGCTCTGAGGCACTTCCCAAAGAGAGAGATAACAAACTGAAAATGTTCTCTCTCTCTGTATCACCATCTCACAACACTTTCTGCTTCATGTAAAGGAAGTCTGCAGTCACTGCCCCACTTACAAACCTCACAAGAAATGTAACAACCATGTTCTCACATTGCCAGAGCAGTCAGCAGGCACCAGGCAGAACCAGATTTATTATTTACTACTTATTACCCTTCAATGTTCTGCATCATGACATTAAAAGGTATCTGTCTTTTCCCATCTATATGAAAGTCCACCAAGTTTGGGTGGAATGGGGAATTCCAATTCAGGTTTCTCATTCTGTCCTGGTGGATGGCAGTCACCACAACCCAGTGAGCTACAGGCACCCCATGACCTGGTTCTGCTGTGGCCTCTTCAGGAGCTCACCATAAGTTGCCTGGAGATTTTCCCTCCCTGCCTCTGCTGATGTAGCTATCTGTGAACCTGCACAACTGCCAGTGATCCTGCACAGCCCAGGTTTCACCCACCAGGGTCCAGAGCACAGGGAAGACCCGTGGTGCTCTCACGATCAGGAGCCTCCCCAGGGTCTCAGGGTAGTTGTCCTCCACCACCTCAATGATCCTGAGCAGGGCCTTCACCCCAGGCCGCCAGAGGTGCCTCATATTGAGCCCTTCCAAGTCCACCAGGCATGTCCAGGATCTAAAATAAACAGGCAGAAAAAGACCTGTCAGAACTTCAGTGTGGTGGCTGCTCAGTTTAGGATCCACAGTAACCTCACAGCCCATGCAGGATCCAGGGAAGCCAACAAGGGACATGAACAGTTCCAATAAAAGCACATCTCCACTCAAGCAGCAGACACCTGAACCCAGGTGAGCTCCAGGTAACACAGACACCCAACCCCAAGGGCAAGAACATCTGTCACTCAGGAAGAAGGTGAAGGTATGCAAGCCTATTGCTAAAAATAATGTAAAAATGTGTTTTAAATGAAGGTGGAATCTGGCAGACAGGCTCCTGTATTAAAAAACCACAGAATTTCAAAGATGTGGATTAAAATCACCAAGACAGAAATATTAAATTAATCTGAGATGGGATATGAAAATGATGTAAGGAAGGATCAGTACTTGCCTTCCAACAAAACTGCAGGACTTGTCTACATTTAAGTCCAACAAATAAATGTATATGTATCTGTGGTCCCCATCCAGCCCTTAATACACACTGCTGTCTGCACTGTAGCCCTAAGGACATCACCCCAAACCACAGCAGCATCCTTCACCATGGCAGTGAGAGTCTGCAAGGACTCAGGAAAACCAATTATACTGACGTGATGGGGCGGCCGAAGATGTTGGTGTTTTCCTCACATCTCTTCTGTCCCTCCTCGTTAATGGAGAGAACCTGGAATCAAAGACAGCACAGACAGGGATTTGCCTGAGAATGGCTGAGTAATCAGGATGGCCTGGAGATCTTATTTTAAAAATACAGAAAGCAGAGGGCAGGGTTAGAGGGGATATTGGAAAGGAATTGTTCCCTAGGAGGGTGGGCAGGCCCTGGCACAGGGTGCCCAGAGAAGCTGTGGCTGCCCCTGGACCCCTGGAAGTGACCATGGCCAGGTTGGACAGAGCTTGGAGCAGCCTGGGAAGGTGGAAACTGTCCCTGCCCATGGCAGGGGGTGGGATGGGATGGGATGAGCTTTAAGGTCCCTTCCCACTCAAAGCATTCCAGGATTCCTGATGCACCATGACAAGACTTCCCAACACCCTGAGGGGAACAGGTGACACCCAAAGGCACAACTTACATGTCGCAGCAGGGATTCCTCTCCCAGGGCCTTCACCAAACCCTTGGTGTCCATCTGGCCAAGGCGGAGGATGTAGAGCGGCCGCCCATCTTCAAAACAAAGGATTTAGAGAGGCAGCACTTTAGTTTCCCAGGCTATCACTCTCATACTTTTTTTAAAAGCCATATTAAACATTTGAAAAGCATAGAAGTCACTGCCAAAAGCAACCTTTTAAGATAAATTGCTTTGCACTGACCGATCTGCCTGATCTGTGCAGAGGAAATACAACTACAGAGAAGCAGAGTGGCTACTCACAGGCACTGAACTGCTTTGTTAACTTTAAAAATGTCAACACAGCTTTCTTCCCAGGCCACCGGTGAGGTGCCAGAACCAGCCTGTGCCAGGGGCAGCTCCTCACCTTTGTCCTGGTAGTGCCACCCCCCGGTGTAGTACTCCTGCAGCAGGGCTGGGGGTCTCCAGGACTGCAGGATGAAATCCACCTGGTACTGCTTGCGCCAGGCCAGTGACTGGCACAGCATCTCCCGCGCTTTGTCGATGTTGAAGTCGCGAGCACGCAGGAACCGCAGGATGTGTTCATCCTTGGGGATCTGCCAGAAGAGAAAATCCCAGGATCAGCAGTGGAATGTTCCATTTGGCCTGCAGAGGAGGCTGCACAGTTGACACCATTTTTTAATCTCCTAAAACTAAGACAGCAAACATTAAACTTCCCTTCTGCCTCTCTCCCTCCATAGCTAGCCCAGCTGGAAGCAGCAGAGGGTGCCAGGAGCTCAAAAGAAGGAACCAACTCACTGACTGTGGGAAGCCCTTCCCCAGTGCAACTCCCAGGAGCCCCAGCAAACCCGGGGCTGGCTGATGTTTCCCTTGCCTGGTTATCCACAAGGACCTACAAAATACTGTGTGAAAGTCAGGGAGCTGCAAGTTCACCTGCCCAGAGCAAGTCAGCACAGAATGGCAACAGGTAACAAACAGCTACAGGTAACACATTGGCCACACCAGGCACTGGAGGAGAATCACAACTGTGTGGTCTGAATGATGCCACCAGTACCAATTCCAGCTCTTGTGCAGGCCCTGCTGCTAGTGTTTGAACAGGAAAGCTGCTGAGTGCTTCCAAAGGCTTCCCTGCCCCATTGCACCACAATAACTCTTGATCCAAATCAACCGAAACTACAGCACGACCTCGCCCAGTCACTCAGCCCAGCACTAGCAGTAATCCTAACAACACAGGCACAAAAGCTTTCCAAAGCAAGTCTGCAGAATGGCTTATTCCAACCTCCTTCCAGATCTGCCATGTTCTCTTTAGCTGAAGAATCAAAGAAAGCTTGGCAGGAGTGCCAAGCAGCAGGAATTAACAACGAACCTGATGGATTCCACAGAAGTGCCAAACCTGACTAAGAGCCTGTCAGCTGCAAATCCAACTGGATTAAAGCTGCATGTGCTGCTGGATTCACTCACTCCAACTTCTCCAAAAGGGCTTGGCCTCATTCTCGACAAGTCTCCATAAATAATCCAGCTCTGCAGAGCAGGGATTGTCTCTTGCAGAGCATCCATATTGTGCTAGCACAACTCAAGCACTCCCAGCCCTGCTGGGACACAAACCTCCATGTTCAGGAGTGAAAGCTCCTTTGTTTGTCCACTGCCATGCTCAGGGAAACAGAAAGCTAGGTAGAAAGCAAGGCTGGCAGCTGTGTCAGGAGGGAGCAATCTTGGATTCACAAGCAAGAGATGGTAAGAATTGACTCACCTAAAGAAGGGGCAGAGTTCAGGCAGCCTAAACCAATCTTAGGAGCAGGGGGGAGATTAACACTGGTTCTAACACTGTATCTGTGTGTCCTGGAGGGGAGAGGGCAGCCTTCCCAAAGATGATCTCAGGAGTCTTTAGAGGAATTCAGTATCACAGCAAGTTTAAAGCCAGCAGAAAGTTCACCAGACAATTCAGGTTTGTGTTCCTGCTGCTCAGAGGCAGCCGTCACTCATCAGACCCAGCCCAGACACCCACAACAGCTCCTGGATCTCTGCAGGAGAGGGGATGGCTGGTGGAAGGCTTGATACTTCTTCTGTTTCAAACCTCCCCTGTGCATGGCTCCAGGCAAGGGGCAAATCCAGCACTTTTATTTGGACCGAAGGCAGGAAGCTCCAAGCAGACTTATTCCATAGCAGAATTAGTCTTTTATCCCTGTCCAACCAAAGCAGTAACTCCCACATGTAAGAAAACGAAGGTTTCATTTCAGCCTGCTTTTGTATTCCCTGGTGAAACTGCTGCACTCTCCTGCATGGTGCAAAGCCTTGAACAGAGCTTTAAGCTGCTTTAATTTTAACACCATCTACAGTTTGTTCCTTCAACCCCTCAGATTTTTTAAGCAACAACATATCTGATTGTAAAGGTAATGTCTGCTTTGGAAGGAATAGGGAAGGGATAGTGAAATAGGACAGAGGACAAAAATAAGAAGGACCATTTTCCAAGAAACAGGAGATCTATTTTTTGATAATTTCTGACAAGAGGAATAAGGCCATCCCTGCTCCGAATTAAAAGAACAGATTGTCACAGCAAGGTAAGAGCCTCTCCAGGGACAGCCCCAGCCTTGCAGGATAAGCTCCTGATTTTGGCCTGCTCTGTCAGGGAATCAGGAGAAGCAGCTGAGCAGCCAGGGGGTCCAAGATGGAGTTTCAGTGGCCAGCACCTCCCTTCCTGTATGCCCACATCCTCCTGGAGACAAGGCCCACCAAGGCCACCCAAAGGCCTGAGGCAGCTCCACTGTCCCTGGAGCTCAGGATTCAGATGCACCTTCCCAAAGCTCCCAGCACAGCACAGGGGACAAGGGCTGCCACTCCCTGCCCAGCTCCAAGCACCCAAGGGACAGTTGTTCCACATTTTGCTTATGTGCTCTCACTTCTTCCTTCTCCAGCTTGACTCCCCAGCCTCTGACATGGAGGGGGGAAAACCAACCTGTAGGCTGATACTTTGCAACCTAAACAAAGGTTTAGGTGGTGCCTGTTCCAGCTGAAAGCAGGATCCTCGCAGGCCACACCAGGGACAAAGCCTCCCTGTCTTCGGGACGTCCTCCCATCCAGGACCCACTAGGTGAAGTATCTCCTACCCCAATGGAGCCCACACCACTTCACTGTTCAGGTCTCCATGAAAAGCCTCCTGTCCTCTCTCAAAGCACAGTTACACCTGGAGACTGATCCCTATCTGTCCAGTGCCTCTCATCTGACTGGAGGCTGGATCATAGGCAGACACAGATCAAAAGTAGCTTCCAGCAGAGCCCCTACTCTTGGTGAAACTGCTCCTGCTCACACAGCTCACTCGCCACCCCTGGCTGGCTGGGAGCCCAGCCCCAGCTCTTTCCTCAGGGGCAGAGCATCACAGTGACACAAGAGCAGCTGCCAGGGAGGTGTCACAGCCCTTCAAGGGGCCCTCTGCTACATCAAGTGTGTATATATATTATATATCATACATATATTCCTGTAGTCTCTACCTGCCTCCAGCAGCCACCACCCTTCTAGTCTAAGTTATCCAACTTGCTTTTGATGCCACCGTATACCAGTGACCTTGGCCAGCTTTGGCAGATGTTTGGTGGTAGAAATTTATCAGCTCTTACAATTCAACAGCACTGTTGCTCTCTGGAGCTTATCAGCTGCTGGGAGCCTCTGACACTGTCCCAACACCTCCTGTTCTCTTCAGACTGAGGTTTGCTGGGAGTTGTTTCTCCATCCACATTCCTGGGTACCAACAACACCCACATGCCTGCTCACACACAAGGGAACTTCAGGAGTTCAACAGCAGCAGAACAATAGCACTAAATCTTTGTTACATTTCTACAGATGTGATTCTCCTTCACTTTTCCAAGAAATAACAGCATTCTAAATCATGTTCACACTCCCTGTACTCAGATGAGACATGTTCAGCTCTGAGACATACAGCACAGCATGCAGGACTGGCAAAGCTCCTTGTAAGCAGCAGTCTCTTTTGGAAAGGCCAGGTGAGGAAAAAGAATGAAAATCTTCCCAAACCCAGGAATGCAGAGTACCTCACCTAACCTATCCTGACTGGCTGAGCTGATTCCCTCTAAGCCAGGAAGCTTTTACTGTTGAAACCTCATCCAGCTGTTCTCTGCTTCCAAGCAGATCACTTGCTCCTCTTCCTAAGCACCCTTTATCTATTCAGCCCACCCAACTATCTCTAGTGCTATCCTTGGTCCTTCTTTCCGTCCCTCCTAAACCCTCTCCACCAGGAAATCTGGAGTTAAACCCCTCTTGAGGCATTCAAGCTGCTCCAGACCCTTTCTTTTCCCAAACACATTATCAGTCACCCTGCTGGTCTGACAGAGCCTTTCCTTCAACCAAAAGGAGCTCAGGTAGCTTCTGGACATTCCAGCAGAGCAGAGCCACACCTGCCCCTCAGTGCCCACGCTGCTTCTCAGGGAAAAATCAGAGAACCACAGAATTTCATTGAGCAGGAAGGGACCCAGAAGGATCATCCAGTCCAACCCCTGGCCCTGCACAGACACCCCAACAATCCCACTCTGGGCATCCCTGGAGTGGTGTCCAAACGCTCCTGGAGCTCTGGCAGCCTCGGGGTCAGGACCATTCCCTTGGGAGCCTGGGCAGTACTCAGCACCCTCTGGGGGAAGAACTTTTCCTGATATCCAACCTAAACCTCCCCTGGCACAGCTTCAGCCATTTCCTGTCCCTGGTCACAAGGAGCAGCGATCGGAGCTGCCCCTCGGGAGGAGCTGCAGTCCCGGTGAGCTCTGTGCTCCATCTCCACTTCTCCAGCTGAACAAACCAAGTGCCCCTAGCTGCTCCTCCTATGGCTTCCCTCTGAGACCCTTCCTCATGTTCCTCCACTGGGCACTTTCTGACAGCTTTAGATCCTTCTGATATTGTGGTGTCCAGGACTAGAGGTGAGGCCACTCTGGCACAGAGCAGAGCAGGACAGTGCCCACAGGACACAGTGACCCTTTGGGCTGCCAGAGCTGACTCATGTTCAGCTCAACATCGACCAGGACCCCCAGGTCCCTTCCTGTGGTGTCATACTCCAGCCTCTCATTCCTCAGCGTGTTTGTGCATCCAGGGTTCCCCATCCCAGCTGGGGATCCCCCGGATGCCCCTCTGTGCCTGCCCTACCCACCTTTCCCTTGTGAGTCTCCTGGAGCCACTGGCGCAGGCGGATCAGGCAGCTCTCCTGCATCGGGGTGAGCTGGCCCAGGTAGCGCTCGATGTAATCGGCATCCAGTTTGTCAGCTGGAGAGAGGAAACAACAACTCAGAGCAGACTGGCACAGCCAGCAGGGAGGTGAGCAGGTATTTCTACACAATTTCTACACATTGTTAATCTCTACCATTTACATGGGATTTGCTCAGAAGCCTCATTCCCAGCAGCCTGAGGGAGGGAGGAAGGGAAGGGAGGGATGGAGGGACACTCTCCTGGTGACTGGGGCACAACGCCTCAGGCAGCACATGCTGTATCACAGCTGGATCACTTCACCTGTCTCTAGGAACACCAATATTCCATTCAGCCCTGAATTGCTCCAGCAGGAGCTTTAAAAGATCTATCATGAGCTCTGGTGCTCAGCTCACCAAGCACTCCAAGACCTGGGCACTTCCATCTCCACATGTCCTAAATCTCATGCACAACTGCAGTGACAAGTGGCTTGGGGGAAAACCAAGCCATTATTCTGCCCAGGGACACCAGAGACAAAGGGAGAACAACAGCACATTTCTGACAGCCAGGGAGGCTTTTGGCAGGAGGAGAAGTCCTGTGCACACCAAGCGCTCAATGCTCCTCCAGCTCAGAGACAAAGGACAAGGGGTTGGTGACTGCCAGCACCGAGGGACAGAGGGATGGACGTGTCACCCAGGCCTGGCAGCTGCCAGCCAGCAGAACGGGGCAGCCGGGGGGAGCAGCCCAGGCAGCAGCTGGGGTGGAAGACAGGGAGCAGGGCTGGGGACCCCTCAGAGCTGGCTCTTTGTCAGACAGAAGGTTCTCAGTAGATGCCATCACCTACAGAAGGACTGGACACCTGCAAGATAAGCAGGATAACACAGAAATTGCATTTGGAAGTGAGACATCCCATGGAACCCCCAGAGCTAGCAAGGCGGGGAGCAGGCCCTGGGAAAGTAATCCTGTCCTGAACAGGAATATAGGCAGAAAAATAAGGGCTACTCACCTCTTCTGCTAGCTGGGACCCACCACTCTGAAGTCAACATTAATCTCAAGCATTTCTCCTAATCAGCTTCTCTGTGGATTCCCATCTTTTCCCAGAAAAGCTCCCAGAAAATGTCAGGTGAGAGCAGAACTACTGATATTTTCAAATTCCAAGCTTTTTGGCTAGCTACACTCAGCAAAACAAGTGCTGCATTTTCTTCTCAGGAATGACAACAACTGTTTCTATTACAGCAACTCTGGATTCAAAAGGCCCTCCTATTTATTTTTGCCAGAGAAGTATTTTATTTAGTCTAGAAGATATCATCAGACCAACACACAGAAAGATGAAGTTTGATTCAGGCATTTTGTGGGAAAAATGCATTAGGAGACATTCCTTAAGTTTGTCTTGGCCTGATACAGGGCCAAAAACCATCCAAACCTGTCCTGAAGAATATTAATTTTGGAACAGATAAAACATTAAATTCCAGCATACTGAAGACACCTTCTCTAGTTTAAAGTATAAAATACCTTAAAGGGCTGATCAAACCTAATTTTTTCTAAGCTCCAAAACATACTGCCTGCACAGCTCTTTTGTTTTGGAGGAAAAAAAGTTCCATTGTTTATTTTTCTTGAAAAAAGAAAATAGCTTTCCCTCCTCCTCCCCCACACTCCAGATGAAAAACCTGATGCCAAGAGAAATTAAAAGGAGCACCTTGGTCAGTGCTCCTGACTGAGTGCTGCTGTGCCTACCGTCAGGGCTGGCAGCCTCTGGGGGCAGGCAGGGGCTGGCAGCCGGCTCCCTGCTGGTGCCAGCAGCCCCAGAATCCAGCGGGATGTCACCGGGGGCCTGTCCCACTGCCGGGACTCGCTCATCCTTGGCCGCGGGAGGGCTCCAGCGCGGGATGAACGTGATCCCTTGGGAGATCAGCTCCTTCAGGTAGTGCTCAATCACCTCCTTGCCCTGAAGGGGAAAACTCTCATTAGGAAAAAGCCTCCTCTAGAGACAAGCAAGGCACTGGAGTTTCCTCAGGACAGATGATGAATGCTGCTAAGGATAAACAGAGGGGAAATCTCTCCTTCCATCCCCATGATCCTGTCAAAAAACCTCCAGTATGGAAGCCCCCTGTGAATAATGAATGACAATAATGGCCAGGTCAATCCCAGTCCATGGATGCAGCTGCTTTTCTAACACTCTTACCCCATCCTCCTGCTCCCAAACCCAGTTAGCTGCCCAGCTCCTCTGCAGCCCAGAGCCACTGACCCAAGCCCAAGCTCTGGAGACACAGGGGGTGATTTTCACCCAGAACTTTCCCTTCCTGCACAAGAAGAGTGTCCTGAGTGTCCAGCAGCCCAGCACTCACAGCACTCCACACCATCCTCCTCTGGCACAGCCTGCTCCACCCCTGCACAGCCACATTCCAGATCGTTCTGTGCTCTTTGCATACTGGCTTTGCCTTCCTTTGCCCACCTGAGGGATTTCAGATCCATAAGCAAGGGCACAAAACTACACTGGGTCTGTTTACAGAAAGGCAAATAGAGGAGCTGGGGTGTTCCACCTTACCCGTTTGATGTTGGAGGTGTACTGCTTCATGGCAATTTTTTCCACAGTGCTTTCAAAGCCGAAAAAGGATTTGATGTCGAGAGAGGCCGACTGCTCAAAGCAGGTCCAGTCCTCGTTGTCAGGGTGAACCTGCAGCCAGGGGACACACGGGAGGGATGGTGGCAGATGGCTCATGGCCCTGGCACCACACTGGCTGTTTAACCTCCACAGCTACAGAGAGGGGGCAAAGGAGGCACTGCCAGACCTGGAGTGGCCAGCCAGGTTCATTCATTGTGAGAACCCACTGTGAACTGGACATCCAGACATTTGCTAACCCAACATTCTTCACATGCACAAGGAAATCAAGATTTAAACACATCCCTGCCCCAGCAGACCTGAACTGTAGTAGCAAAAGCTGCAAAAAAATAGCAGTGGAACTGCCATCATGTCAAGGTCTCATTATTGAAAGACAGGGATGGCCTTGTGGAACATGCAATTAAAACTCCTACATCTGCAAAGAAGAAAAATGCATACCAGGTTTCTTTTTTAGTTTTGGATGGGAGATTCAGCCACTAACAGCCTTCTCCCCAAAACACTGGGGACATGGCAGAGCAGGGAGTTTCTCCACTCTTCAGCTCAACACACACCTTTCCCTTATTTCCCCTTTGTTGTTCTAGATATGGTAGAATCTTTCCCTCTTTTAAACTTGACCCTTTCCTGAGAAGGCTCTGCCTTCTCTCTGCAGGTGCTGCTGTTCACAAACTGACATGAAAGAAAAACAACTCGAGCCTCCACACAAAGATACCATAAAAGACAAAGTCCCTGGGAAGATATTAAGTAACTGCAGGAGCAGGATCATATTTCTCTAAGTTGCCTCAGAGAACACTGCAGAAAAGGAAAGATGAGAATAAACCTGCTTCCGGTGCACTCTGGCAGGGAAAAGGGAAACTGGTAAAAATAGACCAGGGAACCATCTTGAGGATGCAGCCAGCAGCTCCCACCCTGTTCCCCTCAAAGCCCAGATGCTGACGTTTCCTTCCGAAGGATGCAGCCAAAATCAGCAAGCGTAACAATCTCAGAGTTGACCTGGGAGCATTTCAGACCTGCCAGTGCCTTTAGTGATGATGGAAATTTGATTTATAGCAGTTTTTAGGAAGCCTCATGCAGCCACCAAGGGATCTCTGGCCCAGGAACACCCTCACCATCCAAAATGTTCACAGCTTTTCTACTCCTCCTCTTGCCTGAAGCTACTCACAGCCTGCTTACTCCCAAGAAGCTGAGCTGCTGTCCAGCCGCCAAAAGGGCAGGTAAGTAACAGGAGCTGGACATTTGTGTAAGGAACAACAGGCAGGATCTGATTGCTTCCAGAAGCAGCTGAGGCTATTTCATGGTGACTGGGCCCTCAGAGCACCATTACAGTGAAACAGCACAGAAACAGCTACAAAGGGAGATAGCCCAGGCCACAAACCAGGCTCAAGTCCTTTCTCCAAATCTTTAGAACCTGAAAATAATGACAAACATGGTGCTAAAACTTTCACTTATTTGTGGGCAAAATTAATTGCCAGACTTCACTCAGGCCCTTATAATAATGAATAGTAAGGGATTAATTCTAGATATCCAGATTTATAGACATTACCAAGCTCTAAATATTTTTGTTAGCCTGAATTTCAATCAAAAAGAAACTAAGAGAATACCAGCAGTTCTGGAGCACCAATTCTGTTTTCCACTTTCACTCCAAGCAGTGAATCACCATCAACCTGAAGAAGTTTCTCAAGCCTTATGAAATCACAGAATGGTTTGGATGGACACACAGAATCACTAGGTTGGAAGAGACTTCTAAGATCATCAAGATCTTAAAGCCCATCTTGTTCCACCCCCTGCCATGGGCAGGGACACCCTCCACTATCCCAGGCTGCTCCAAGCCCTGTCCAACCTGGCCTTGGACACTGCCAGGGATCCAGGGGCAGCCACAATTTTTCTGGGCATCCTGTGCCAGGGCCTCCCCACCCTCACAAGGAAGAATTCCTTCCCAATGTCCAATTTGTCTGTGGGAAGCCATTCCTCCAGGTCTTGTCTCTCCAGGCCCTTCCTCCAAAGCAACCAACAAGCCCACACCCAGGACTCAACAGCCTTTCCAGCCTCAGAGCTTCTAATCACAGCCCAGTGTTGCAGGGGTGCTCAAACCCATTCAGGCACCTTCCCCCTGTGTGTGAGTGCACAGTCCCCCCCTCCCAGCACAGACAGCCCCAGTAGGGCCCTCACTGAGTAGCTGCAGGTCTCCCTGACCACCACACGGTTGGCAAAGGTCTCGTTGTGGGCTTCAATGCGGAGCGTTCTCTCTCTCCAGTTCACTGTGTTCTTCTGGATGAAGAAGACATACTCTACCCCTGCAATCTGAAGAGGAGGGGGGGACCACAGAGAGACAAGAGTAACTTTAGGAGCCTTTATCTATCTGAGCCAGCCAACAAAATCCAGGCCTCTCTGCTCCCAAGGTTCCACCTGCCTTCTTCAGCAGCCTGGGAGCATCCACATTCAGCTTGCAGCTCCGCTCAATGACATGGATGGCTCCGTCCTCACTCCTGGATTCGTGCAGGATTTCACTCCCCAGGAAGACTGGGATCTCTGGGCATGTAGGAAAGCGCTTCTCGTAAGCCTAGAAGTGAAAATAAAGTCAATTTCAGCTTCTGGGTAAATCAATTTTAACTCTTTCTGAATTAATTAGTTCCCTTACAGTCGAAGTCCAACAAAATGGAGGCCCCCAAACCCCGGAGTTGGCCCCAGTTTTCTCAGAGGTGAAGTTAAAGCAAAGTAGGTACAAGCAGGGACAGCATCATGTCAATCACCAGCCAAGCATGTCCTAATATAACCTTTCCTTCACACATGAAGTAGAAACAGAATTCTGTTGTTGAAGAATACTAGGAAGGGAACTATCACTTCAACATCAGGAAGCTCCTAATTAGCAAAAGCAAACACAGCTCTGCTGATTTCTGCTGGCTAAAGAGTTGAATATTATAATCTCTGGGTCAATACTGTCTGTATGAAGCCTTAAAACGTGATGTGCCAAACAGTTCTCGTTGCCCTAAATGATCAAGGGTAAGACCACCAATTATTGGCTACTCACTTTGCCTTAATTTATCCATTTCTAAAACAACTCTGTCCTGGCTCTGAAATCTTCCCTGTTCTAAATAGCACATCCCTCTGAAAAGCCCTTTCTCCAAAGCTTCTTTAGCAGCTCTAGCAGAAATCCAGTCTTCCCTGGCATTTGCAGTGAAGTTAACTTGTATAAACAGTACCAACTGCTGCTGCTCCTTCCCTAACTTCTTCATCTCCTGCTATATTCTAAGATGTTTACAGGATGGAATGTTTTCCTTGGATTTCTGAAAAACCTCTTCCATGTTGTGCTGCTGTTGCAAATATGTGGTAGCTACACAAGCTGCCCAGAATTCCACAGCAGCTGTTCCAGGAAGAGAACCTGTGCTCTCCTTCCACTGGACTCTCAGAGCTCCACATTTCCATCATAAGATGTTTCTGCCATCATTCCAAGGCAATTCCTCTAGGAACTGCTGTCATCTTCCCATCTTCCAGAAGACACTGCCATTTTATACAGCACAGAAAAATAAAAATATTCATGAGTTCTCTGCCCCAAAAGCAAACATTATGTGCTGATGCTGAGGATGGGCTGTCAGCTCCCTGTTAGCACAGCAATGCAAAGCCTGGATGTCCCTGCACAGATTCATGTCCCTGCTCCCAAAATAGCCCAGGCACTTAAGGACACATTCCCACATTCCATATCTCCTGCTCCCGGACCTCTGGACGGGAAAGGAGCTATTTCAGATTATCGTGTTGCTCCAGTATCAGGAGGGAAGTGCAGGCAGCTGCCAGCTGGAGCCCAGAACAAAGCACGCAGGTTTGAAACCCAGCTCTCCCAGTCCCTCAGCAACGTCCTGCTTGCCTTGCCACACTTCTCAGAGAACTTTCCCCATGTTCTTCTACCTGTGCTTTTCACTCCTCATCACAGGAATAACAAAACCAGTTTAGATAAACCAAAAATTCCCATGGTAAGTGATTGTTTCCAACACAGATCCACCTGGCTCCAGCCAGGAGAAGTACACTCACTGCTTTAAGCAGCTTAATTTGTTAGGATGGGAGTTCATGGATCTGTGTCAGACATTGCCACAGGACACTCCCAGCCATCCTCTCCTGGTGCCCTTTGCTCCAGGGCCACCTGGCAGGAGGGCTGCACACCTCAGTACCTGCTCTCCTCCCTACACTTGCCAGCCCATTCATCTGCTCAGGCAGAGTCAACACTTCCTTTTTGTGCTTCCACCTGCCCGCTCCCAACCCTCCAGACTCCAAACCACCATCCAGGGCTATCCTGAGGCCAAAGCCTTCACCTTGTTGGGCTCTTCTGTTCCAGCACATACAAAAAGTATCTCTTTAGGCCACCCATTCTAAGCTACTGGAGTCCCAAGTGGTTGGACAGTGCATGCTGAGAACACCTTCAGAGGCCACTGGGATACCAGAATATTTAGCAACTGGTTTTGAGCAGCTTGTCCCATGTCACTCCATACACGTGCCCTTAACACACCTGCAAGAAGTGTCACTGAAAGCCCTTCCCTGAGAGCAGGCTGCCCCCATTAACTACACAGCAAGGGTGGACAGTTTGACAGGACGATGGGAAAGGGCCTTAAACTAAAAGAGGACACACTTTAATCAGATGTCAGGAAGAAATTCTTCCCTGTGAGGGTGTTGAGGGCCTAGCACAGGGTGCCCAGAGAAGCTGTGGCTGCCCCTGGATCCCTGGAAGTGCCCAAGGCCAGGCTGGACAGGGCTTGGAGCAGCCTGAGACAGTGGAAGGTGTCCCTGCCCATGGCAGGGGGGTTGGAGTGGATGGGCTTTTAAGGTCTCTTCCCACCCAAATTATTCTGTGATTCTGCTCTTTCAGGGGTGCAGCTATGCCAGGAACATTTGAGGGAGTTTCCAGACAAACAAGAGCTGTTCTAGTGGGACCAGGACCCTCCAAAGGCCTCACTTGAACAGCTCCACCTATAAGTGCTCCCTCACCATGGAGAGACCACAAGAGCCAGTCGGAAAACACCAGTGAATCCAGGTGCCTGTGGCTCCCATCTGAAGGTAAACCACTGGATCTCAACTCCCAGCTGCTTCTTTCTCCACTAAGTATGGACTTGATCCAGCTGGAAACAGGCTCCCTAATAAATTGTCATTAGATCCAGCAAAACTTAAGACCAGGACTAAGAGTGCAGCCACTTTTTCAGTCAGCTAAACAACATCTGGAGCAGGAAGAGAGGCCAGGGTAGAGGCACATGGCAGTGCACAGCCTGGTGATATAACTGTGACACGAGCCCAAACACATTGCCTAAATAAGGGGAACACTGCCATATTTGAGAAAGAATCCATATCCACATCGATATTAAGTCCTTTGCTAATCTTCTTTGCACAACAGCTCTAAAAATACAGCAGAGAAGATGCCTGAGATCACATGAAGGACAGCTGAAGCCCCACGCTGCAGTGACAGCAAAGCTGTTCCCAGAGCACCCAGACCTTCCATCCCTGCAGACTGAGCTGAGCAGGAGAGCAGCCCATTTCTGCAGCCAGCAGAATCCTCTTAGCAAAATCATCCTCTCTGTGCAACAGCCCATTGCTGCTCCAACAGGGAAACTGAGGCAGGTTATAAAGACAGAGAAATACTTAGTTTTTTTTAAGCCATCACAAGGCTGTTATGTCTCCTCCTCTGGGATTCTGCAGAGTCCAAGGTGGACAACAGAACATCCCAGAGAAATGAAAGGCACAAAGTATTTAGCATTAATTGTTTTAATGCTTTGGCTGCCTGCACTTGCTCTTTCAGCTCCTCCCTGCAAGAACTCTGCACTGAGCAGGATACAGGAACTAGGATTTGTCTCTCCCTTCTGTGCCTCTCCTTTCCCAGAAGGAACAACAGCAGTGTTGTGCCAGCACTGGGTGTCAAAGCTCTACTGTGGGTCTGCACTTCAGGCAGACACTGAGATGACTAAAGTCTGCAACATAATCAGATATACACACACACACATATATATATATAGGAAATTAATGACGGCATGAAGCCACTCTCTCCCTTCCTCTAAACCCCACTGGGATTAACACCTCATACCCAAACCAACCATTCCACAAGAGGTGCTGACTCAGGCCCACCAGTGTCCTTCCCTAAATCAAGTTGGTTTTCTGCAGATTTCTGACAAAAGAATTGTTGCAGAAATCACTGCTTTTTTTGTGGTGGACTGTGACCAACAGTTCAAAGAGTGATTTAAATCTCTGCAGTCCCAAAACTGGAAATTACACATTAAATTTCACAAAAGAGCTGAGTGAAGACAGAGGGACCTGGAATCTGTTTTAACTTACCAAGATCTTTTGCTTAGAACTATAACCAATTATTTTTGGGTGCATCTAAATGTAAAGAAAAAATAAGCATTTAGATACAGTTCATTGGAATAAAAAAAAAATCAACAAAGAAGAAATTAAATGAAAAAAAATACAACTGAAACAATTTCTAGCTGAAACATTAAAACATGCAGGAAAGTCAAAGATCTCGAAGGTTCAATAGCGTCAGATTTTCCTTTCACAGTGAAGAGAGCCCAAACCAGGATAAGGATATTTCCAACTGGTTACAGTGACCTCTGCATCCCAACAAAGATCCCTTAGTGCCACTGAAGCTGACAAATGATTAATTACAAGCAGCAACCATTAACAGTGATAGGACTGACCGTGAAATCAGCAGAGTGCTCTGACCAAGCTTTTGCCCTGTGATCTCCTGGGAAATACATCCAAGTGGGTTTACCTGGTCTGGTAAATATCCATCCCAAATGGAATATGGGACCAATACCAAAAAGTGAAAATCAGCTTGTGAGCAGAGAGCTTGAGAACAGTGCAAGAAGCCATGCTTGGAAGTGTTCTAAACTGTTGGCTAAATATTCAGAAACCAGTACAAACCCCACATCTGTGAGAAGATAGTATTCCAAAGGTCAGCCAGATGCCAAACAAGAACAAATTATACAAAACCACAAGTGTCAAACCCCAAAAGTGACATTGTAAAGCTTCACAGCCATAGAGAAAATAGGAAATTACCCTCCTCTACACCCTCCCTACTCCACCTGCTCAGCCCCTTCCCCTGCAGAGCAGGGGCCCTCTACAAGTCCTGCATATTTCCAGCTCTAGGGTGTCAGAGATCCTGACAGTGCCAGAGTGCTCCTGCCATCCACTTTAAGAGCTGTGTCACTGCTGTTCCTACAGGAGCCACAGGACATGGCCAGCAGGCAGGATCTTTCTAACAGCTACTCCTGTTTATCCTTGGCAGGGTTTTCTAGGAAGTGACCTTGAAATCAATTTACACCACAGAGACCTCAGGAATGCACAACAACAGGGACGTGTAACCACTGAATTACTGCAGGAAACAAAACGCCTCGGCAGCCAAACCCCCTGCACACCTCGAGGCAGTTCCCTCCAGCCTGCTGGCTCCCGAGTGGTTTCCATGTGCTTCCAGAGGCAGCCTCTGTTAAACGGGATCTCCAGGAGTACAAAAGCTGTGGGGGGGAAATTGCACTGTGTGGAGCACAAAGAAACTTAATTGTGATGCACCTGATGTAGACAGAATTTATAGTCTATATTACACAAATATGTGACAAGGAGAAGACTTCATCTTTGTGCTAAAACACTTCAAATTTTCATGATCAGACTATGTTTAAATCTGTATTAATTAATAAGATTCCTCAAGGTCATGTTACAGCCATGTGCATGTTGCCAGGAAAAAGGAACCCTGTGCTCAGAGGAAGGGAAGTGAGGAGGAGATACAATACCAGGTTTTGAGCTGAAGATGCCCAGATCATCATCCCTTTGAAAAGAGATGATGAGAAGCAAGACGAAGACACCTCATCACTTTTAAGTGGGAAGTGCATGTGGAGCAGCTTTTGAGCAGCTCTAATGATACATAAATATTCCTCTGCAGATTCAGGCCTCCTAGGAAAAAAAATTTCATCCCGCAGTCCCTCCCACTGCTTGGTCTCAGTGCTGAAGGGAACCACAAAGTCTGCACACATCAGACACAATAATCCACGTGCTTTGAACAGATCAGATATCAGCTTTCCAGTAGCCACAAAGTAAGATAAAATATACAAGGAACAATGTGGGAGAGACAAAATGCATATTTAGGGTGCAGAAAGGCACTGATACAGGGAAAAGAGAACTTCATTTCAAGGAAGGGCAGAGTATGCACAGCAAAAGTGTTTGGGGCCTGAGGGAAAAAAAAGAAACCCTTCTGTTGGCCAGAGGAAAAAGATTTGCCAGTGAGAAGTGCAGGGGACAACAGCGCCCAGGCTACAAACATTGACCCAGTGTTATCTCTGCCTGGACTACAGCCAATAATTTGCCTCATTCATTCAGATTTTGGTGAAAGAAACAATTCAGGAAGCAGCAGCATCTATTGCAATACAGGCACAACTGATGGCCACAGCAAACCTCCTAAACCCAGGCCCTGCACTGCAGCTGCACAAAGCCCTCCCAAGAAGCCACCAACGTGCCTGACCTCCTGTCTGAGAAGGAACAATATCCCATTCAAGCTGTCCTGCTGCAGCCTTCTCTCTCCTCTGCTGGGAGAAGGAACTCTGTGTGGAGTAGTTGGGGTCACCAACAGCACAAGGCTTCGGCCTTTACAAAAAGCTATGGAAGTGACACCTTATCCAGGAACCACTGCTTGTCACAGCCCTGTGTGGAGAGAGAGAAACCAAAATGGGAAGGCAAGGAAGCAGAGATCTTGTGTGACTAACACCTGAAAGAGCAAAACACAGCAGCCAAGTGTCACATCACACATTTACTGCTTGATGATTCACCCCAAAATCAAACAGGCTGGCTCACAAACTAAGGGCTACTCGGAAGGACACTCTGTCATTGCCAGAAGCTGCTGTGAGAATTTATACAAATTGGCCATGATTCAGGGTCAGACTTAGGAAGGTCACTGTGCTTAGCAGTTAAAACAAGCCCATATGGTTGAAATGTAAGAATTAATTATGATTCTAAATTTTATCACCTCTTTTAGTCCCTGCTGAAGAGTTTATAATTTGTCTTCTGCACCTACACGCTAAGTAGAGAAGGGTCTTTTGGTCACTACTGGCAGATGAGATAAAGGTGATACAGCAGAGCTGGAGGTGTCTCCTTGTGCTGTGCTCTGAACTGGAGCTCCCTTCAGAGCTCAGCCAGGCCTGCACCAGCTGGCACCCACCAGATTAAGCTTGAGACACAACCCATCCTTCAAGGAAATAACCTCCATGCTACAGCTGGAGAAGGTGAGTAACCTGCACAGGCCCTTGGAATTAGTGTAAACCTTCTCCAGTCCACACATGGTGCCAGCACCACCCTGCCCAGCAAATGGAGTCTGAGCAGCGGCAAAGCAAAGCTCTCAGAGACCTCTGTCATCCCCATAAAACGTGTGTGATGTGCAGATGCTGCCAGCAGTGCTCTAGAGCTCCCAGTGAATAAGCAGATCTTCCATCAGTGCCTCCCAGAAAGCAGCTCTTCCACCATCCAGCAGCTGTGACAAACAGCACTCACCAAACACTTTCTGCTCACTTGAGGGGAAACATCCCACATCATGGCCCCAGGAGAAATGTCAGCTCTTTCCCCACCACTGCTCACCCTCAACCTGCTTCAGGCCAAGGGAGGAGGTAGCAGGGGCCAGGGCTGAGTCTCCCAGTGCAGAGCCAGCCCAGCTGACACATAGAGCATCACTCCCAGGCTCCTGGTGCCAAATGCTGCTCAGCAGGAAGATGCGGGGGTATTTTTAGTGTATCTTGACAGCAGAGTTTCAAGGCTTCAAGTCACACTGAAGCATCATTTCTTGAGTCAACACTAGATTATCTCTAAGTGCATAAAATGTTAACCCAGTAGCTTCTGGCAGTCACAGCAAACTCACCTTCCAAACATGGCAAAAAGTAGGGACAAGGGAAGCTGCCTTCTTTAAAATATCTGGTACAGTCCATGGCTGCAGGCAGACCATGCACATCCAAGGAGGAATTGTCACACTTTATATACCAAACAATGTATATATCAATAAAAATCTGTAACATATACCTATAACCTGTAGCAATCAGTAAAAAATGAAGCAGATCCTGCTTTGCAGGGATTTCTTAACTTCTTAACTACTTAGGTTATTATGAAGACATTTCATGTCATGTGTGGCATGGGCTGACCACCAAAGAACACCTGTTTTGAAGCATTTTTTCCCCTTGCACATTGATTCTCTCTCCATCTCCAGGGCCCTGCCATTCAGCAATACCATTTCAGGCAGTACCTAACAGCTGTGCCATTACCTGCATCACAGCAGCTGCAAAGGAGCTTCCAAGCACTGGACACACAGCAAAGCTCTTCCCTGTGTCACCTGCAGCCACTCACACAGATGGCAGCAGGATCCCCTCCCCTTGCACTCCTGCAGCTGCTGCACTGAGAGCTCCACTCCAACCTCCCTGGCTGCTCCACACAACCCTCTGTGCCTTCACTGCTGCTTCTGAGGATTCCAGCTGCCAGGAACTGCTCTGCTTCCCTGCAGCAAGTGCTCTCCTGGCTCCAGAGCTCACACTTGAAAGCAGAGGCTATGAGCCGGCATCAAATATTTTAGTTAAGATTCTACTTTTCTTTATTTAAAACCAGGCTGTGATACCATAACAGTGACAACAACTTGGAGCCCCAGATGGGGCTATTCCAGCCTGTAACTACAACTCAGCATTCAGGAACCCCCCAAAGTGTCTTCTGTGGTGCATCAGTGCCACGGCACTGCAGGACGTGGCACTGTAGGTGACCTGACAAACAATGTGCAGCACTTAGGAAGCAAGACAGCAGCAGCCTTTGAGGCCTGGCTGGGCTGTGAACACACACATTGAACTGTCACTCTGAACAAAGGCACAGAGCTGATGTGAGCCCTGCTAGACATCAGCCTGCTTGTGCATCTCACAGCATTTATCTGTTCCCAGCACACCCTGAGCTGCTTGGGTGTTAAGTAGCAAAAGAGAGCTCAGAGGTTCTGTTGCAGGAGCATCACTTCATCAGCCAGTAAAATATCAAACCCTTTAAGAGACCACAGCATTACAGAGGAGAGCACATCCAGCACACCAGGATTTAAGCAGTCTCTTTATACATTCAATCTGCTAAAGGCAACAGGAAGAAGTCATTAAATAAAGCTACTTAAAATCCAAAAACTTTAACACAACGCATGTTGATGCTGAAAAGGAAAATAAGTTTGAAAAAGTGTATGGAAAGCAGTTCTGGCTGTCAGGACATGACCTCCAGCACTAAGAGTTTCTTCTCCCCCAACTAAGCCTGAAAGCCAAACCAGCAAGGAGCTATTTTCAATTAGCTTGTTAGGATGGTTGTGAAATGAATGATGCATTTGGATTTTAGTTGTCCTGGATGATGACTCTTGCATGTAACCCTGGGCCAGATCCCCAGCTGCTGGAAAGGAGCAAAAGCTTTGCCATTGAGCAAACAGTGCAGAGAAGGCTGATGGCTGAGGGACAGCAGTGAGGTCCACTGCCAAATCCAGTGAGAATCATTGGAACTGCTCCTGAGAGTCAGGCACAAGAGAAAGACATCTCACATTGGGACATGGATGTTTGCTTTCCATGGGTATGACCCTGGGTACAGGATGAGAGAGTAAAGATGATGGAGAAAGAATATTTCTGCTGCTTACTCCATGAGAATTAAGTTCTGACTTCAAATAAACTTGGAGCATTTGTAGCCTGAATTAAATTTGTCATTCAGCTTGTTAGAATCTCTTGACACTCAAACTATACTGAGCTGAAACAGAACAATCCACTGTTAATTTCCTACTTTGTCTTACCTGTGAAATAAAAACTGCAGATCAACTAAACGTAAGGAACATTGGAGACCTACAAATCTGGAGATGTACTTTGGATGAAGGCATACAGTGATAGGACAAAGGGGAATGATTTCACCCTGCAACAAGGCAGAGTTAAATGGGATGTTGGGGAGAAATTGCTCCCTGTGAGGGTGGGCAGGCCCTGGCACAGGGTGCCCAGAGAAGCTGTGGCTGCCCCTGGATCCCTGGAAGTGCCCAAGGCCAGGTTGGAGGGGGCTTGGAGCAGCTTGGGACAGTGGAAGGTGTCTCTGCCCATGGCAGGGGATGGGATGAGATGGGCTTTAAGGTCCCTTCAACCCAAACTGCTCTGTGATTCAAAGAACACTGAATTGCCATTAAAATCAGAAGAGTCAGGGAGCTGCTTGGAAGTGCAGGCCAGAAGCTCAGATGTTGCAGCTTTCACTGCAGAGCCAGGCAGGTGACCCCTGAGCTGCCACAGGTCTATCAGAGACTGAGTGATGCTGGAGATGAGAAACACCTCCACACCAAACAGGCACCCCAGAGGAGCCACCCCCACCCAAATTCTCACTGCAGGAGCTGAACTGCCCTGGCCTGATGAGCAGCACTCAGCCAGCACAGAAACACACAGCAAGGCTCTCCATGTGTGTGTGCCCAAGAGCTCAGGCTCCCAGCTGCACAGATGTGTGTCAGCACATGCCGTGGGCAGCACCAAGAAATGAGGTCAAGCAGAAAGCAGCACTGACTCACATCAGGCACATGTGGGGCTCCACGGCAGTTTTGTCTCAAGCACAAAATACAACTGCACAAGCAATGGGAGCTGATGTTCCTGCAAACACCCCAATGCCTGATCTTTGTTTTTTTTTCCCAACATCATGACTTATTTTTATATAGTAGTGTAGAAAGATCCTTCTCTTGCAGCAGAAGCCATAAACTGCTTTTAGCAGTGAGAGCTGAACATGAAGTGCACTGTGGCAAGAGGAGCAAATCATTGACAAGTGTTGTCAGAGATTTCTCATCTGCATCACTAATGCAGAAACTGAAATTATCCATCACACACAGAAGACTGTAAGGTCTCTGGGGGGTTATTCCCAACCTGTAGCTTTAGGGACCTAATCCTATAAATCCTCTAAAGTGTGTGAAAATGGTCGATGTCAACCGTGAGCGTGAAGGGCTGAGGCACTACTAAAAATAACAGAAACACAACTCCCTACCACGTTCAAAGCTGAAACCCTCCAGCTACGGCTATCTCATCTAACCTAATAATTCACTGCAAATAACATTAAATATGCAATATCTCTGTCTCTCGGCCGTTTCCTGCATGTTGGACTCACTCACCCAAACCAAATTTTCATCCCCAACACATCACAGAAGGCTCACAAATATTCACATCACTCTCACGTGGCAGAGGTACCTCTCCTTCTGGATTCTTTATTCATTATAACGTTTTTTAAAAATCCCTTTTAGTTTTCCAACTACAACTGAAAGAAAATGAAAAGTAAGTTTATACTTGGGAATTTTCTTGGCTATAAGATAAAATTAGAAGACATGCAATGTCAAATCTACTGATCTAATTGAAGGGAAGACAAGATGAGGCCCAGAGAGGCATGGACAATCCACTGGAGAAACAGCTCCATTTAAAAGAGGACATAGACGAAAAAGATAAAATAGAGAAGAAAAATATAACAAGATAACAAAGCCTAACAGAAGTCAAGGTTCTTTTCAAGTATAAGGTATAAAGGTGTCAGGCACTGAATATGTGTTTGAAGAGCATAATACTTTTGATCCATTAATGTGAATCCAAGTTAGGAACAAAGCAGGTGGAAATGACGACAGTGACCTTGGACAGGTGTGGGAAAAACACCCTTTGCTTAAATCTTTTTTAGAAGGAAGCACAAGAAAAAAAAAATTCAGAACTCCCAAATGACAAGAAAAGACTTGTTGATTCCTTTTTACTTCCTCAGATGCACAGGACTGGCATAGAGAGCAAGGAGGGGAAAGTTCTTCCAAGGACTTAGAATACACATCAAATCTCCTGCCTGCAAACGCTCCAACCCAAGCTGCAGGAGCATTAGCAAACGGCAGAGTGTAAATCCAGAGACAATTACCCTGACACAGGTAACAAAGGTAGCACCAGGAAAAGCCTCAGCTCATCCCTGAACACAGCTTCAGGCACACACATGGCCTCTGCAGAAATCCAAGGAGGAGAACTTCTGTTCCTGAGGGTGGGCTCCACAAAGGGCCTGGGACATGTGAGCCAGCCCAGGAAGCAAGGAATTGCTTGCCAAATTTGGCTGTGACAACTCCATTTCTCAAACTCTCCTATGTGAGCAAAGCACACCCACTGCTTTCTAGGGTCCAAACACTGGGGGTTCTGAGGGAAAAATACTTTTCCCAACTTAGTTCCTGTGATCTGTTCGGGCTGTGTTGTGAAGGATGACCCTGCCCAATGAGAAATTAAGCACAACTGTATCAGGCTGAAGGGTGCCCAGAGATCTGTAAAACATGGGGGTGTCTTGGGGGTCACCCCTGTAACCTCTGCTTTCCTACCACAGCCTGAGACCTCGGCACTCCCACACAGCATTTGAGGGCAAAAGATGAAAGCAGCTGAATCTCAGTGCTGAGGAAGCTGCTGTCAGATTTATGGTGAAGGAGATTAACAGCAATGCCACGTGCTGAGGAGCAAAACAGCTTCACTGTACACCCACTCTTCCCCGCAAAACTTCCAGCAACTGACAGCTGGTACCTGACAGCTCTGAGATCCGTGAGAGCCTCGCTGCCTCCACACAAACGGGAGCCTCCGTCTGAGCACGGCAACAGTGGCAACCAAGTTTGCACCCAGCTCAGCCTGCACGGACCCCCACAAGACTAAAATGCTGCTTTGCAACAGCAGATCCTGCTGGGAACACAGGATTTTCACAGGACATGGGGGAAGTGGGGGCAAAGGGGTCTATATTCAGCTCCCTAGTCCACAGCACAGTCTGCTGGGTGACCCTGAAACAGGAACTTGTTCATAAGAAAGAGGACTAACAACTTTGCTAAGATTTACTGAATAACCTAAAGGATGACATTTACACGCCCAGCCCCCAATTCCCAGGGAATTTTAAGTTCTGTTACGCTGAAAAATTGAAAGCAAATAAAATTAAACCACTTCAAAATTAAGCCTACCAGCTCCTGGCCTTTAGGCATGGCTAACAAGCTTACAAAGGATTTGTCTCAAGGCAGCCCTCCTCAATTAGCAGCCAATCGACTGAGGAGCATCTGGTGGTAGCTTTATCCTGCTAATAGAGACAACAGGAATGTGGAGAGGTGTGCATGGAACAAAGACTCGCAGGATCTTCATCACAGGTACTGGTGTATTATTCTCACACAGGATGCACTGAGAGAGCAAAGAGCACAGCCAGGAAAGCTTCACTGCCACAAACATCAGCCCCAGACTGGTCAGGGCAATTCTGTTGCACGTTACTGGTTTAGCTGTGAACAGACATGGCAAATCTGGGTTAAGACTGGGGAAAAAAGGGGTTGATTTGGGAGGGAGCTCAACTGTCAGCAAAAGCCGTGTTCACCTGGATGATCAGAGAGCAAAGTGAACAGCAACCACTCTCAGCTGCTGCTACCTCTGGGATCCCTTACTCACAATGAGGAACAGACTGATGCCCCCAGTTTTAGCTGTTGAAATAAAAGGCTGGAGGCTGTTTTGGATGAAACAAATCTTAAGGCATGTATGTCTCAGAAATCTTGAAGAAGCCACATTGGCAAGAGGAACTCAATAGAGGCTCTCCCTTCCATTCATGGGAATCATATCAGCTGTCTGCAACAGCTGCAGCTTTCCATCTTCATTCTGGGCTTCCATAAACTAAAGGAACTGGGAACAGGTAATGGAGGAAGCAGCAGGCTAAAATTGGCAAACACCAACTCTGGGGATTCCTCCAGCTGACTGAAATGCCCAGCAGATTACAAAACAAAACCCTGCAAGACTCCATAAGCAAGCTACTCTAACAATGCGCAAGTGCTGCCCTCGAAATGCAACAGCAAACCTTTGAGAAGGGTATTTGATTCACACCTAATCGTGACAAAGTCCAGAATATCACAAAGAAACTCTGCCTAAAGCAGCTCCCATGGTCAACATCAGCCTTCTGCATCCCCAGTGAATGAACTTCAATCACAGCCTTCAAGCCCTTGCAGAAATCACAAAATTTGGAGTGAGGTCTCCTGACAGTTCAGTCACAGAGTGGATGGGGAAGAACAATACAGAAGATTTTCTCCAAAGATTTCCAGCCTTTAACCAAATCAAAAAGCTCAGTATTATTCAGAATCCAGTTGTAGATACATCCACAGTACAGTGCTGACTGGGTTCACATCTGGACAGATTTTGAACTGACTGGCATTTGGTCATATGGCAAAGAAGGTGTCCGGCCACAAACTGACCCTGCCTAACAGTGTCAGTTTTTTTTCCTTCCTTGTCAAAGCCAAAGAATAATTACAGAAGGTTGGATTTTCTTTGTTATTTTTTTTTCCTTCTAACAACTAAGCTGCCATTCTTAATGCTGAGATACCAATCCTTATTTTTCTTGGAAAACTGGAGGAGGGGAGCTGAGGCTCTGTTCCTGGAGTAGGACTGTCACAGACATCCAACCAAACCCACAGTCCCCCACCTCCCACTGGCCTTCAGCAGCTGGAGCAGGGAAAGTGGTGAGTGTTACTCACTGCCATGACGAGCTCAAAAGGGTATTTGTAGACTCGAACTGGGGACTGGTACTTCTGCACCATTTTTACCACACGCCTGTAATAGAGAGAAATTGGAACATTTTAGATCCCCCACGCCAAGCAGCGCAATACATTCTAGGTGATTTTTACAGAACTTACTAGAAGTTGTAGCTCTTTCTCATAAATAGAGAGATTAGGTAGAATATCTTGCCTAGTAAGTGGCAGACACAGAGGCAAGTCTCTGCAGTCCCAGTCCAGTGCTGTGCCCAGCATCCTGCACTGCCTGCCAGCACTACTGCAGTAAAGTCAACTTGGAGCTCCAACAAAACTCACAATAATTAAAGCACAGTACAGAGATGTAAAGCCAGAATGAATCGTACACTGGAGAAGGAGCCTGTCTTAGGAGCCTTACAGAGCCTACATGGCAATTCTTCCCCCCATCCCCCTTCCCTACATTATATCTGTAATCATTAGGGCAAAATCTTTCTCATTGAAAGCTTCCACAGTTCCCCGTATCTCAGTGTTTTAAATGCTTTTGTGCACAAAGTAGGATTCAGTTGTTTTAGCTCACTGAAAGGAAGGAAAAGGAAGCAGCATGCGGAAAGAATATGCCTGATGCTAAGCTGGCAATCACATCCCACTGCTTGGATGCCCACTGTTCCAGCTAAACTGAGGTAAGAACTGCAGGCAATGGGAACAATCCCGTCCTCAGCATTTCCCTGCTCCCAGCCACCTCTCACTGCTCTCATCGGGATTCCTCCCTCAGACTCTCCTGCCTGGGTTTTAACCCTCAAACATGCATCAGTAATCAGCATCTCAAGGGAAGTACACAAATCATTCTAAAAAGCATTATTAGTCTGCTTTCTGCAATTCCTTTAGGAATTCCTTTGTACTGCTCCTGCTTATACCATCCACAAACATCAGGACACAAAAGGCTGGACAGCTGGTTGGAGGCACTGTGCTCATTTCACCCCACTCAAATTCCACTGCTGAGCAGACACGGCCCTTGGCAACATGACGCAGTGTAGCGCTGAACTCAACAGTCGGAGCACTCAGACAACTTATCCCTGACATTTTCAGCCCAAAACCGGAGGTGAAGCATGAATAGGCAATAGATTCTCCCTCAAAAATTAGTGCAAAATGCCATCACACTGTAAAATCTATGCAAGGGCGAAGGAAAAGGACTTTAAAAGTTTGAGTGCCTGAGAATGAGGGATTTTTGGAGAAACAGGGCCCAGCGACCACAGTTCCTCTGCAGAGGATCATATTACCCAAGCAGCAAAGGTCAGGACTCTGGATCTCTCAACCTCACTGGGGCTAAAATCAGTCCATGCCAAGCCAGTCAAGGCAGAGGGAACCTCCCAGCCGAGCATCCAACCCAGAGGGCAGCGAGAGGAGCAGGACAAGCACATCCCAGGAAGCCCAGGCTGCTATCAGGTATCGGATACCCGAGCCAAGAGGCACAGGACAGGGCACCTTGGAACACAACATGTAACATGATTAGGCTGGGCAGGGACCCTCCCCGTGAGCAGGAGAAATCTCCTCAAGCACGTTAGCTGGGATCTTGCTTATTCCAACCTCACCTCCTACACCAGGAATTCCTGCACCTCTTCAGGAGAAGGTCAGAAACCTCCACAGTAGGAAGGCTTAGGACAGACCAGTCTAGAATCACCCACAGCCCAGAAACAGAGGCACCAGCCACAGAACAGTGGGATGGCACAAGCTGTAGCTCAGCAGCCTTGACTGTGCTGCCTGGCCAGACCTGGGGCACCTGGCAGCTGCTGAACCTGACTGCCACAGGTTTATTGCCTCTGTGCTTCTCCAGCTGAGGGAAGGCTGGAAAAAAGAGCCAGTGGAGTACACCCATAGGAAGCTGTGGAAAAATGACAGCTGATAACTCACACTTTTCCTAGAAATCTTTCATACCTCAGGAGAATGCAGTGGCAGCAGACCTTCTATGCCCTCTCCTCCAAACAGAGCTGTGAGATGGTCATTGTGCTTCTCAAAGCAACAGGGACTCCTGCTACAAGTCCTGGAAAAAAAAGAAAAAAAAACATCAGAAAAGGCAGTGGAAGGTGGCTACTTGGCACATCCAGATGAAGATGATCATTAGCATTGATAAGGACAAAGAGTCTCAGGTGTTACCATTGGGCATCTAGGCCATATTAGCTCAACACATGCATCTTCCCAGGGCTTTAGCACCAAAGACAGATGTGTTTTTAAATTCATCTTGTGTTCCACTCAAATTATAAACAAGGTATAAACAGGTATGTTCAACCACCAGAAAGAAACCACCCAACCAGAGAGTATGTCTGCTCCTCAAACATCCTTCCAGCTCTACAGCAGCCCAGGCTCCCTGCTCAACTTCCTATTTGCATCTGGCAAAAAAACAAATAGGGAAGACAACTCAGGTGAAGAGCAGTGACCCACTGAACTACAGCATGACCACTTAGAAACCCCAATCCACAGGTGGAGGCACACCTGGAGCATCCATGGGGAAACACCAAGAAAGAGGCTCAATACCAGCTGGCCAAGCCCAGAGTAGTTGATAAAAGCTCAAAGGTTGGAGTTGTCAATGCATTGAAGCAACAAATCTGGCCCAATAACAACAACCCTAACTAATACTAAAAGTATTTCAATTCTTGCACAGCTGAACACAGAAAACAGCAGCAGCCACCATATTTTACTAAGCATCCTGTGACACACTGTGCCAACAACACTGAGCCCTGAGAGCCTCAGCTCCCTGGGCACCCCTTTTGCTTCAGCCCACACAGCAATTCCTCTGTGAACCAAGCAGAGAGAGCTCATTACAAGCTCGAGATGCACCTGCTGGGTGCTCCAGGGAAGGAGGTGAGAAGAGGAAGGATATGGACCCCTGATGGCACTTGCTGTAACTCTGGGAGCATTCCAGAGATATGGATTCTGGAGAAGCAGTGGTGCACCCTCAGTGTGCAAAGCTCCCTCAGCACAGGAGCCAGACCTGTGAGGGCTCCCGTGAGGAGCACACATCACTACACACAGCAAAGGGACAGGCAGTGACATTAACTGTGTGTTTTCACTGCATCTAGAATCAGCCACTGCGCACCTGAGGGATTTTCCATATGCTTGACTTCTATTCTATTATTTGTAGGAGCGGCTTACTCGACAGAATACAGCCAGATGGTTGGAAATCAGAAACTGAGTGCATAGATGAAATACACAGAAATCCCTGAATTAAACCCTCCACCCCTGCTTCTCAGCCAGGGACAGAACTCAGTCAGCTCCTTCCACATTGGAGCTGCCTGTTGGATGTGGAACTGGCAGCAAGTGACTTTATTAACTTCTCCCACCTGTGGTGGCTGCTTTTCATCTTGAAGAGAACTGAGCAGGTTTTTTTGTTTTGTTTTTCACAAAGAACTGCTGAAAATAGCAGGATTCTTGACTTCCTCAAATACCATTACACCACGTGAAAGCCAGCTGTGGCACCCAGCTAAGCTGATATTTCCAGTTAGAAAAGGGGGACTCCACAGGGCTGCATTTTTTCCTCTTGCCTTCTAGAGAAAGATGGAGAGAAAGGTGTGTGACATTTCCTCTGCCTGGGGCCCCTTTCGCTTAGGGAGATACTGTAATTGATGCTTTACACACAGAATAATAACACAGTACCAAGCTGTAGGATATTTATTAGAGCTTTTTCACCTAAGAACTTAAGAACAAGTCTTTTGAAGCTTGATATAAGGAAGGCTCAAAGCAGAATGGTGCCAGAATAAACCTTTACAATTTTTTAGAAGCATACATCTGCTCAGGCAGGGCTTAATCTCGCCCCTGAGAAACATCTCTGGAGTAGGTGAAGCAGAATGGAGGGTGCAGGTCACTGTAATGAGGTGGAGCCTGGGCACTGCTCCTACACCTGGCAGAGGTACCTGGAGTCCTGGCATGGATCAAAACCAAAGACAAGCAACAAAAACACCCAAACAACACCATTTATACATTCCTGACCGCACAATAAGGAACAATCGTTTTGGCTGAGGGGAAGAAGGAAACGGAACAGTGTCCAGCACTCTGCTCTCAGAGCTGTTTCTCTTCCATGTGTGTATCATAACAAGCTCCATGCCCAATATTTCCACACATCCATCTCATAAGGTAATTTTCTCATCAAAGAATCACCATGGAACTTTTATGCACAGCAATACATTAAGTCCCTGATATCTGCCAGCCTGCAGCAGGAGATAAATATTCCTGAAGTAAACCCCTCATTCCTCACCTTACTACTCCACAGGAAGTCACATCACATTGATTTATTGTGGTAACTATTTCCACAGTGTAGGAAATAGTTCAATTGTCAATCACAATTTAAGAATAGGAGACACAGAATCCTGGAATGGTCTGGGTTGGAAGACACCTTAAAGCCTATCCTGTTTCCCCCCCGCTGCATTGGACAGGGACACCTTCCACTGTCCCAGGCTGCTCCAAACTCCATCCAGCCCGGCCTTGGGCACTGCCAGGGATCCAAAGGCAGCCACAGCTGCTCTGGGCACTCTGTGCCAGGGCCTCACCACCCTCACAGGGAACAATTCCTTCCCAATACCCCATATAACCCTGCCCTCTGGCAGTGGGAAGCCATTCCCTGTGTCCTGTCCCTCCGTCCCGTGTCCCAGGTCCCTCTCCAGCTCTCCTGGAGCCCCTTTAGGCCCTGCAAGGGGCTCTGAGGTGTTCCTGGAGCCTTCTCCTCTCCAGGTGAGCACACCAAGCTCTCCCAGCCTGGCTCCATGGACTCCTCTGGACCCACTTCAACAAGGTCACATCCTTCTTCTGCCATGGACCCCACGCTTCAGATTAATATGTAAATCAAGACTAGACGCAGGCAACAGCTCACTCGCCAATACAACAGAGCACCAGCTAACTGGTTTCAGTCTGCCCTGAGTGAAGTTTGGAGCTGTATTTTCTTTGAACAGAGGCTGGCTGTCATCAGCCCCACCAGGTAAGTGGTGCCATCAACACAAGCATCTGCTCACCATCTACAGACCAATTTTACTGCTTGGAGGAGTTAAGCCAAGCGACCCAGAGAATACACTTGGTTCATCTAGAAGCTGACTTGAAAACAAAGAATCACAGAACGGTCTGGAAGGGACCTTAAAGCCCATCTCGTTCTAGCCCTGCCATGGGCTAGTTCTAGCCTGACTATCCCAGACTGCTCCAAACCTGTCCAGCCTGGCCTTGGACACTTCCAGAGACGGGGCAGCAACAGCTTCTCTAGACAACCTGTTAAATCCATCAATGCATTCAACAGCCATTGAGCAGGGTCACCCTTTGAGTTTACAAACACTTTAGGGCGAGTTTCAGGGTAGATCTGTCGAACCCCGAGCCCCCGGGGAGCTCGGCGTGCCCGGCTGTCGGCAGCCGCTCGGGCTGGTGCTGGGGTCCCACTCGCAGCCCCTGGCACGGCTCAGCCCACCTGGAGCAAACCCCGTCCTTCCCTCAGCCGGCGTCCGCCCCACTCCCCCCAGGCACAACACAAACCTGACAACTTCAGAACCGCTGTATTTGGTCCTTAGACCCGAAGGGCTCCCGCGCCACCCCGAGCCCACCGCCCTGATCCTCCACCGGCTCCTTCCCTGATCCCGCAGGATTATGACTAAAATTCCCCTCACGGCTTCCCATGTCTGAAGGATAGCGGATCCCGGCGTCCCCACACCCACCCACCGCCCCCACTCTGCCGCCTCACGACGCGCCCGGGCACATGAGGCAGAAAAAGCCTCACACCATTCCCCACCCCC